>SEYY01006262.1:110000-156283 GCA_009176605.1 Armadillidium nasatum | reverse complement strand
AGAGGAGAGGACCATGCTGATTTCGAAGGGCGAATAATGCCGAGTTCAAGCATGTGTTCAAACTCAGCACGAGCAACCTTAAGCCTCTCAGGAGCGAGTCTGCGAGGACGAGCGAAAACTGGTGAGCCTGAGGTCTCAATGTGATGCTCCACATTGTGCTTGACCGGGGCTTCTGAAGAGCAAGGCTTAAGGAGTGAGGGAAAATCCTGAGCAAGCATGGTAGAAAACTCAGAAGAGGTAGAAGGTGAAGAAGGTATCACCGAAGAAATGCTGAAGTGCTGAGTCGAAAATAAACATCCCCGAACAGAGAGGGAAGTGCAATTGTCAATCAAGCGCTTGTTGCGCAGATCAACTACTAACCCGAAGTGAGAAAGAAAGTCTGCCCCTAGGATGGGTTGAGAGACGTCAGCGATGGTGTTGGCTGTTGCCAACAGGAGAAAAAGTTCAGTAAAGCTGAGGATGCTACTGCTATGCAATAATCCACGGTAGCTTTGATGGCAAGGACTGCAACGAAGGGCATTGTATATAAAACGACTGCAGATTGTAGCTGATATCTACTATGTAAAAATATCATCCAATGTCGGTGGCAGGTGATGAAAATAGATATAAAGTTGATTATGCACCATAAACAAAACCGTTGTAGCCTACTTCAAAAAGCCTAACAAATCGATAGTGCTTTCTATTTCGAGCATTAAAGAGTTCTCTCCGAAAAACAACAGTATAGCTTTTTATACAGTAAAGCGTGGGAAGCCCTACGAGCTACATTATACATTAAAAAAAAATCCCATTTTTACCTTCCATTTCAATCAAAAACACCTTGGTCCCTATATGCAGCCCCTATACCTACCTTGGACTAGTACTTGATGCCCCCACCTTAACATGGAAAAAACACATTAACTACCTTGTCCAAGACTGCCTCAAACCTTTGGCCCTACTGAAGAGACTTGCTGGTGTTAAGTGGGGCTCCTCTTGGGAGAATCTTTTGCACTTGTATCAATCCTACATTCTGAGCAAAATCTATTATGGCTGTATTGTTTATGGATCTGCTGCCCTTACAACTCTAAAGAAGCTAGAGATAATCCACACTACAACCATGAGAATTATTCTGGGTGCTTTCCCTTCCACACCTACCCAAACCCTCTATATTGAAACTGGACTTGCTCCCCTCAGACATAGGAGAAGCTGTCTCATGACAAAAAAGCTCATCCTTCTAGCATCTGCTCCACCTGATCACCCACTTTATCAGATCTACTCAACCTACCTTGAAACACATCATATCACTCCTCGAAAAAGTAAACCACCTTTTGTGCAACAAGCTTCCTCCATTTTCTCCTCTACAAACACAGCTACCCCACCTTTTATCTCAGCATCTCCTGTCTCACCCCTCCCACATCCTATGGATCTCCTCTCTCACATCAATTGCACCCTCTCCCATGGTTGGAATAAGAAAGATTTACCTGAAGAAGGACAACAACTATTTGCTGAACTGCTAAACTCTAAATATGCAACATACCTGTCAATATATACGGATGGATCAAAAATACACAACCCTGCATCCACTTCCTCCGCATTATATATTCCTACCCTTCAACTAGCTCAATCTTGGAAGCTTTGCGGTGCTCATTCTTCAATCTTTGCCGAACTCTTTGCAATCCATAAAGCTTTACTTTTCTGTGTTCAGTTCCTCATGCCTCAGAAAATAGTCATATTTACTGACTCTTGTGTTGCACTCTCACTTATCACCACTAGATATCCCAAACGTTATCATAGGATACTATCTAGAATACACAAGACCCTTGCGAAACTAACAACATCCTTGGGCTGGACTATTCTTTACTAATGGACTCCTTCACATATAGGAATACTGGGAAATGAGATTGCAGATAGAGCAGCCAAACTGGCACACTCCCACTCTAATGTGGAGGATTTCCCTATTGAAAGTGAAGAATATTACACAGAAACCAAACAGTTGCTAGACTTCCAACAGAATGATGAACTCAATACATTCCTACAAACCCACAGTCTGGGTCAGATATACTCGCTAGACTCCCCACCTCTCAAATCCAAATGTGATCGCAGAATAGCCACTGCTATCTTCCAACTTAAGACGGGACATTGTGGTTTAAACTCACATCTCCATCGCCTCAGAATATCAGATACTGATATTTGTCCTTCGTGCAAGAACAGTCCTGAAACTGTGACACACTACCTGTTTAACTGTCCTGCTTATTGTGTTCCAAGAGCCTCTCTCCAAAGTGATTTGGGTGCCCTGGTGGTCTCAACTTTCACAGTTCCAAATATCCTGGGCGGCCAGGGCATTCCATCTAAACAATTTCCAAAAATAGTAACATGCTTAAAGAAATATCTATACTCAACCTCCCAAATCAACAGAATATTAACTACTGACCGAGACTCTTTGGCGACTTTACTATAGTGTCTCCCTTTGTAATCTTTACTCAAGAAAGAAAGAATCATCAATTCAAGGTCAAGACTCTCTTCGTTGAGAGTAAGAGACCTTTATCAACAAGGTAACAAGGTAGGTACGTCATTGTCATTCTACCGTATTAAAAGATCTTGTGACGTCACATTGAAGGAAAATAATTTTCTTTAGTTTTAATTTTTAAAAAAAAAATTTTTTCTTACAAAATTATTTGTTGTTCGCCGATTAACCATAAAAAACAAAATAAGATTATTTCATTTTCGTAGTTAGGCTGAGTAGAAAAAAAAATTCGGGCGCCCTTCACTAAAGTATTACCAATATTTCAAATAATTTCCAATTACCAATGAAAAAATATGATAGAATATAAAAAGAAGAGATAGCAAGCACAAATATAGGCCTATCAAAACCTATCCAAACTTTTCAAAGATATTAAGAATTATCATACTTTAGTGATGTGGTCTGTTAACCAATTTTTTTCCATTTTTGCATAGAACATAATAAATGCAATAAAAATAATAAAATAAAAAAACAAGTGTTGGTAAGGGCTATGACCATATTTATTGATATAGCAAATATAAATACTTTTCACTAAGGATATCTTCAGCACAAACAAAATTTCATTTATGGGTTACTTGTTGAGAGAATAGGCTTTGTGGAAACTCAGATTTCCATTTACTCACATCATGTTAAAAGTTGATAAACCACTTCACAGTTCCCTCTTGGAAAAGGAGAAATAGTAGTAGCTCTGAATTATTTTCACATCATTGTACACAGTCCTCAAGCATACTGCAGACAATCCTCTCCAAAATTGTGGCAAAATTATAGTGCTGTCTGAAATCACAACCTATACAATTGTCTTGTAGCCCTGAAATATTTTATCTGTGTTAGATAAACTAGTACATATCAGTCATTGTCTACTATCTACGGTCATTGTCACGGATGAAAGGAAGAAAAAAACTGAATATCCTCTAATATCGGTCCGAGTGGTTATTCATGGCTTTAAAATGAGAAAAATATATATATATATATATATATATATATATATATATATATATATATATATATATATATATATATATATATATATATATATATATATATATATATATATATATATATAAATATATAGAGATAGCAAGCCATGGTTACCAAAACTAAAATCAAAGCCGCCAGAATATATATTCCATACCCGTAGTCTATTATAAAAACTTAATATGCCTTCGCTATTTTATCTACTGTATATAAGTTACTCTTTATTTATTTATTTTTCAAGGTATGCGGTAGTTTTTATTTCCACCTCTTTCTTACTATATACTTTCAAATGATTCTTCTACTCAAATTATACCTCTCCTTATCAGTTTTAATGTTAATATTTAATTCAGAACCCATCAAGGACCACAATTCTTTGGAAAAAAACGCATATGGCGAGCCCAATATTACTATTTTAATTTAAAATAATTCCAATTTCTTTCAGATCAAAACGAAATAACTAGCATTATTCGGTTAAATTATTATATGTTCCAAGGAATTGGTGTTTCTTTAATTTAATCAATTAATTATAAAATCAAAGTAATTTTTTCGGACTTACCATTGAACGGGCTTTTTTGCAAGTTCCTGGTTTCTCTTGTCAATTATTATTGCAATTATCTAGACAACGGTCAAACTCTTGCATTAAGAAAGGAGAAGAAATGAAGAAAAGTAAAAAGGAAAAATTACCAGCATGAAAATCTAAACTACAGAATGATGTAAACAAGCTAGGACAAGAGAAATGCTAATGGATGGATATGGAAGTGGTGTAATAACATCAGAACAAATCATAAGGAGAGTAAGAAATTTATTACGAAAAGAAAATACAGTGCAAAACAACAAAATAACAGGCCATGGCAAACAGAAAGTTATTAACAACAGTTAATGCTTTTGAAATTAAAAGATGTGAAAAGCAGAATTGAATGTTTAGAGAGGAGCAAGGAAGGTTCTACAGAAAATTATAAAATGATTCTGTCAAAGTAACAAACTGTCCTCCCAAAGAAGAAGTGAAAATTAAGTAAAGTAAGCTATAAAATTCCTCATTAAGGAATTTATGAGGATGAATGATCATATAATAACAGTCAAGCTGAATGATTTTAACAAATAAAAAAAAAGCCAAGATACAATTAATATGAAAAAAAAAAAAAAAAAAAAAAAAATGTACGTAAATGCGGTAGCAACTGGAAAACTCCTGGACCAGATAGAGTGCAAAATGTACGACTGAAGATAATAAAAACACACTTACTGCATACTAAAATAAAAAAATAGCTGGAAGTGATGAAATTCAACAGTGGTTAAGAACAGGAGAAACGGTACTGATCCCCAAAAATGAAGAAACTCAGAGACTTGAAAATTAAAGACCAATCACATGTATACCAACCTTATATAAAATTTTGACAGAAATATTAACAAAAAGTATCCAAGAATATCTGGATACGAATGACATCGTAAGCGAAGAACAGAAAGGATGTTATGAAAAGAGCTATGGAACGAAAAACCAGTTACATATTAACAAAATGATATCGGAAAACTCAAGAAAGGCACAGTATGACATGGATAGATTATATAAAAAAGTTTCGAACAGATTATAAAAAGAAACTGACGATAGTGCCCCTCACGATTGGATTAAATAAATTTTAAAAATATATAAAATTAACGCTGAAATTCTGAAGTTCTTAGACAATGCAATGAAGATGTGAAAAGTTAACACTAGCCTCCATCATAAAGTTAGAACTTTAGTTAGAATTGAAGTAAAAATTAAGAGAGGAATATTCCAAGGAGATTCCACCTCTCCTCTAATATTTGTGCTTACCATAAATCCTCTGAGTACTTTATTAACAACTTAATTAAGAAATGGATATTGCATCAATTCAAGAACCAAGAAAAATCTCAAGATAATTTCCCATCTTATTTTTATGGATGAGTTGAAACACTATGCCCAAATCAAGGAGAACACAATTAAACAAATAGAAATAGTAAAAAAATATTCAAATATTATGCATGGAATTTCGTCTGGATAAATGTGCATTCCTGGTTCGTAGCCAATCTTAAATTATTTTTAGTTTTTGAGCGACTCCGCTGAAATTTTCTATGTACATAGCTTTTTTCCCGGTGAAAAAAAATAAAAAGCTTATTTCTAGCGTTTTCTGAGTCTCCTAAGGTTAAAAAGTTTTTTTGAAAATTTTCCCCTTTTTCAAATCAATGGTGGCGGTCAAACAACTTTTTGGAATGTCTTGAAACTTGAATTGTATATTTAGAATTCAATGAGCTACAAAATCTTCTAACAAACTTTTGCTATCTGAGTTATAGGAAATATGTTATAAACCCAAAACTGATCAATTATCAAATTTTTTTTTTTTTAAATAGACCATTTCGGACAAAAATATTTTTAAAAAAATACAACTACTAAATTTCTTATTTTTGGTGGGTGTATAGATGAGTGATGGGGCTACAAATACCTTTCAATACTTTATTCGATCCGATTCGTTTGTTCCGAGATATAGCCCCTCAAAAAGGTTCATTTTTGACCAATTTTCAAAATTTCCAAAAATTTGAGAGGCTATATCTTTCTTCAAGCAAATAGCGTTTAATAATGCACAAAATAAAAGTTGTAAATCTCTCTCTCCTGTAAACAATATATAAAATAAAAAAAAATAGTAGCATTTTTTTTTTTTAATAATTTATTTCTCCGGAAGAGTACGATTTTTGCAAAAAAAATTTCAAGAAAAAATTCGAGTGCTAATAACTTTTTTCTAGACGTGATATCAAAAATCTGTTCCCACTAATGCAAGAAATTGGGGCTAAGTTTGCTTATTAAATTTTCAGCTTATGTGGACCAGGTGGTTTGGCCCCGCTTTTCATTTTTTTTTCAACTTTGACCCTAAATAACTTTCAAACCGTTATAGACTCAGAAAAAAATCCTCGAAATCAATCTACAACTTCGGGAAAAATGCATTTAACTTGAAAATTTCAGCTCAATCGGTCAAATAATAATACATTTTTTTTAAAGATTGGACCCTCCCCTTAAGAAAGGTAGAAAAATAGAGAGCGAGAACATAGAAATTGAAAGATATATAATAAGAGAATTAGAACAGGAACACACTTATAAATACCTTGGAATAGAAGAATCAGAAAGAATAGAAAACTACTTAACGAAAACAAAAGTAAAAAAGGAATATGGAAGAATAAAATTAATCCTTAAACAATTTCGATGTCCTGACCATTAAAATGCTGCACATGCACAAAACTGACATACAAAAACCAATACGTAGCTCGCATGCATGTTTCCAGGCGAAAAAAAAGGAGGAATGGGAGTTCCAACAATAGATTTAATATATAAATCTGAAATAATAGGAATTGAAAAATATTTGAAATGAAAATAAGTTTATGAGATGTGTGTACGAGAATGAAAGTTGAAATCTTCATCAACATCGATTGTAAAAAAATGAATTATTTTTTAAGACAAAAATATAAATGAAAAGGAAAAAGAAATCAGAAATAATGAAACACTAGAGAGAGAGAGAAAAAAAAAAAAAACCATCAAAGAGAGAAGAGAGGAGGTAAATTTAGAATAATGGAAACCTACACATTCGCAAAACATCACAAAAATATATTTAAGCTTGATAAAACATCTAAAGTTACCAATACAAATTTATACACTGGAACTGAGTATGGCTGCAATAAAGAAAAGTCTAGGTATCTTAAGAATGGTATTGGGATACCGTTAGGAGGCACCAAAGGATAGAAAATGAGGTCATCCTGAAGATTGAGGTTCGATCCCAAACGACTCCATAAAATAATAAATAAATACCCTTAAACTGAAAAAGGAGTTAAAAACTAAAATAAAAATAATATTTAAATGTTGTGAATGTAATGAAATAAGAAAGAGAGTCCCAAAAATCCACTTGCTGCATCATGAAAATAGGAAATTATTTGAATGTTTTGAGTCCACCTATGATTGTAATCGGAAAGGAGACTTAGAAAGAGACAATTTTATGTATCGAACATAAGTTCTTTTAAAATATAATTTAATTAGCAACTATTTTTTATAACTTTTTATGGTTAACTTTATGAATTCAAACTAGTTTGTTCATTAGCTGCCAAAAAATTTTAAAACTTCGCAGGAGTTATGTAGGTATATAAAAAAAATAAAATTAATTTGCAAATACTAATCCACTGTAACCAAGCCTAAGGAAGCAGAGAAATGGAGAATGTAAGTAATCTTGTCAAAGTTATTGGAATGACTTTGGACAGATTGTGCTTTCATTATTCTGAATAAAGACTCCGTAAGAGAACATAAAGATAAAAAACTTTGAAAGTAACTTTTATTCCATCAAATTAAATTGAAAACAAAGATGACCGGGTTGAATATTTTTATTTTCCTTAAGTTAACTACTAATTATGCAAATTCGAACTGATAATGTCACACTCGCAATTCAAAAGGTAATTTGCTTCATTATTATTTGAAGTATTTACTAATATATCATCAAATAGCTTAAAAAATACATATTCAGAATTAATATTGAGGTCTTAACAAAATTTATATCCTTTGATATCATTTCATTAGTGTTAAGTTCTTTAAAGATTCCGAAATCATAGCTTCTTCTCACTCAAAGTAAACTAAATAATACTTTTAAATTTCTCAAGTCAATTGGTTATGAAATATAGTCAAAGCTAAGTTTAACGGAGACCTTCGGAGCTAATCATTATTATTGGAAAATACGTAATTTGTATGACATTAATGCGAGGAGTAACGTGAATTTTTTTTTTTTTTTTAAATTACATTAGTATGTGTAAATTATTTTTTTCCTTATATGTTACTCTAATGAATTAATGCATGTCTATAAAATAAACTTAAGAATCTATCTCTATCAAGTTCTTAAATTTGAACAAACTAAGATCAAAGTATAAAAGGAGAAAACATAAAAATTAAAATTATTAACAGACCAAGCTAATATTATATGGCACAGTTGTGCTTGGAATCAGACAGTTAAGCCTTTTTGAATTCATCGAATACGTAAATTAAAGATAGTATTAACAAAGAGGTTTTAGGTGGTAGTTTTTACTTAGATTTCTGTAATATTTCTAGTACCGCATGCCATACTTAGATTCCACAAATTATGATATGTGTCCTCTTTTAAATAGATAAACAAATGTGTAGTAATGAATGATCGTTATTAAGAGTTGATAAATACTGTTCCACAGTAAAGAAGAGAGAGAAGTTGAATTTCGAAGAAATAGAGTTGTCTAAAAGAGTTCCCTCCTTTTTTTTTAAGAAAGATTCGACAGAGTGAAATCGAGTTTGAGGCGCAAGTCGACACCATCGACTTATCCACCGTACAGGAGAAACTCCCATCAAAATAGAAGGAAGGAGCCGATGGAGAAGCCTTTTGGTGGTGGTTCTACGGGAAAAACAGCGACCTCGAAGGGTTCGGAAAAATACTTTTTTATCTCCACGGATGCCGGAGGTGGTGATGACTGTGCCAAACTTTGTCGAAATTATGAAGCTGTGAACACAATTTTGAATATTGATGTATTGGAGGGAGAAGATTTCACCACCGAAAGGAATATACCTATAGAACCTTCAATTGAAATAGTCAAAGACAGTTTTCAAGTTAGATTATCTGAATGAAAGGTTTGTTCAGTCAAAGCAGAAGACTGCTATAATACAAATAAAAAAAAAATTGCGATCGATCGAGAAAAATAGGTAATGCATGCAAGTATTGTGATTCAGAAAATATAAAATACTCTGAAGAAAGAAGAAGAAGAAGAAAAGAAGAAGAAGAAGAAGAAGAAAAAAAAAAAAAAAAAAAAAAAAAAAAAAAAAACCTAGAAGACAATATTAAAACTGTAAGAAATTACTGGGTCATGTGGCTGTACATAACCGATTTAAAAATGCTTAGAAAACGGGGAACCTATTGATTGATCTGGGTTTCGTCGTGGAAGTAGAAGCCGGCATTATTTTGGACTTTCATATTCTTTCTAAGTATTGTAACGTGTGTATACAACACTTAAAAAAATAAGAGAGAAGGAAAAAACCTTACATGGAAAGAGAAGCCCAAAGAATACTGCAGTGCGAACTACAATGAAGCGAAATCTTCAAGGAAGAAATAGCCCATTGATAGAAAGAGGACTTCGCTACCCAACAATCCTATCTGATGAATACTTCTACTTTCAACAGGCTGAAAAAAATTAAATCCACATAGATATGCTTATTCCATAAAACCAAATCAAAACTGTCTAAATCACATAAGAAATATCGCCGGTTCCTACTACTAGCTAAGAACGACCACAGCATTGCTGGAAAAGGAGAGGGGAAATTAACACAAAAAGAGTGCAACAATATTTTTAAACTTTTTCGTATTTTTTTTTTTTTTTTAAAGAAATTTAGTAATCATACTCTCCTAAAAAATATCTTTAAAATAATAAAAATAAAAACCCAGTCATATGCTAAATATTTAAATTTAGGAAGATTTACCCTTTCAAATGATACTCTCTAAATGTCCACCCAAAATTTTTTATTTTTTCTTCTTTTGGAGAGTAGTCTTAAATATCTATTTTGAAAGATGAATATTTTAAATGAATTTGAGATGATTTGCTCTTGAGCTTATAACCACTAAGTAAAAATTGATTTGTAAAAACACGCTGCTCTCCCCCCCCCCCCCCCGATTGAAATGAATATCTTTCAGTTAAAGAAAAAGTATAAATATCTGAAAAGAATGCTTGTGCGCACCAGTCGAGAATAGGTTATACATGCAATGATTATCATCATCATTTCTCCACTACAAAATATACGATTAGATAAGTTCTAATTTATAATCAAACTACTTTATTAAAATTTTTATAAGCAGTAACTGACTTAATTATATATATAATTATAACTGATTTAATTATAGTTCGAGATTTAATTATATTCTTTTTATTATATTGCAAGCTGAATACGTTCGAGAAGGATTCTTCTTTATATTAAAATACCCCGAAGAAGATAATTGTCAGTTTACTATTCTCAATAATTTCAAAGTTATTCTTCAGCAGCTTAATGAAGTTACTTTACTTTCTATATATTAAGCAGCCTTATGCACAGAAAGACTCTTAGGAAGTGTAATAAATTTTTGTATTTATTAAATGATTTTTAACAACTATTATTAAAATAACAGTAGGGAATTTTGCTCTTAATATTTTTCAATTAAGTTTCCAGCTTTGTGATTTTGTTCAAGATTCTACAGATTCAGAATTTATTGAAAAACACTTTTAAAACGTTTTAAATACAAGAAAAATAGAAACTGAAACAGAGCTCTTCGAAATTCACTACTTAAGAATAATTGTTCTAATTATATTAGTAGAATTAAATATTTATGGTATTTATAAACACAAGGTCCACTACAAGTCTTTAACATTTGAGGCTAAATTTTAATAACAGCAAACAGCAATGTAAAGATTTATATTATTTAACATTATGTTTACGTTTCAAATGTTGTTTATAATACCTTTCACACGTGTTTTTAAAATCACACAAAGAACATGAGAAACATCTTGTTTTATCATGCGTTGTCAGATGAGCTTTTAAACAATCTCTCCTGTTCGTTTCGTAACTACAATTTAAACATTTAAAAAGCTTTGAAACAGAATTAAAATGTTCAATCAAATGGCGATCTAAAGTTCGCTTTCTTTTTGTTCGAAATTCACAATGAGGACACTTAAAAGCGTTTATATCTGTATGAATCTTTTCGTGTTGACTAAGATTTGTTGGGAAAATAGAACTATAACTGCAGTGAGAACATTTAAATGACTTGCCTTCGTGTTTCCCCTCAAAATGAATCTTAAAATATACTTTCGAGTTCGTTTTGAAGTCACACAAAGAACAATTAAATAATTTTGTTTTCGAGTGATTTAATAAATGACGATTGTATTTACTTTTATCACCTAGTACTGAAATGACATTTATCACAATGTAAGGATGGGATATCATCAGGATGCATTTTTAGTATGTGTTGCTTTAAAAGCTTTTTAGTTTTAGTTTCAAAGTCACAATCTTCACATTTAAATGGCTTTTTAACTGAATGTTTAATCATATGATCATGTAAATCTACCTTTCTATTTGTGCCATAATTACATACGCTACATTTAAATAATTTGGAATTAGAATGATTTAACAAATGAATTTTCAAATTACTTTTCTGTATGGCTTCAAAGTCGCATTTCGGACATTTAAATAATTTTTTGACCCGAATGAAGCATCAAATGTTTTTGGAGGTGTTCCTTCCTTTTCCCACTGTAACTGCATATGCTACATTTAAAAGGTCTTTCACTCCTGTGAGTTCGCATATGACTTGATAAGTTTTTCCTTTCGTAAGTATGGTAGCTGCACAAGGAACATTGTAGAACTTTCTCCTGACTTTCTTTCACATTTTTATTCTTAGTTATTTTTTCTAAACTTGAAGTCGCCTTTTTATCATGCACGGAAGTATTTAAAACTTTCTTTGAGGAAATGATATATGTTCCAGGCCTATTTCCATTCACTTCTTCTAAAATGGTTAAGTCACCTCTTGCTTCATTAACAAAAATCTGTCAAGAGTGATATATATATATATATATATATATATATATATATATATATATATATATATATATATATATATATATATATATATATATATATATATATATATATATATATATATATATATATATATATATATATATAATATATATATATATATATATATATATATATATATATATATATATATATATATATATATATATATATATATATATATATATATATATATATATATATATATATATATATATATATATATATATATATATATATATATATATATATATATATATATATATATATATATATATATATATATATATATATATATATATATATATATATATATATATATGGGACCGACCGGAGCTGGAATTTGGCCGGGGTTGCCTAAAATTTGAAAAGAGGTCAAAAGCACTGAAATTTTAGGCAAAAAAAATTAAATATAAATTTAATTGAGGTTTATTTAATTATAAGAAAGGTGTAGAATAGCCAACATCCACTTAAATTAATAATTATATGCTTTTTCTCCGAAAAAAATTTCAGAAAATTACAGATTTTGCATAATAAAAGTACAAAAATTAAATTTTTTTTTTTTTTATTCATAATAGTGATTCAGCAGCTTTACATATAAGACCCTAAGGTAAAGTTTGAAAAAATGCAAGGTAGAAAATTATCAATATAACCTACATTTATGCATATCATTGTTATATTATTGCTATGTATCAAACTTGTATCAGTTAGCTACATTATTTCAAAATTATTATTTTGTTTATACTTTCAATCAATATGGTTAAAAGATCAGCTTCAACAGTATGGAAGTACTTTACAATGTTTCAGGATAGGCTCGAAATAGCTAAATGTAACATCTGCAGTCAGGAAATTAGAAGAGGACCTCTGGGTGTTACAAGTAAAAAAAAATTTTATCAAATCTTTATGGGAGCATCTAAAATCAAAACACAAAATGAACATTCACTAGCAGAAAAGGAGCTGTCAAAAGAAACAGAAAAAAAGAGAAAATTTTAAAAAAGCATGAAGAAAAATCAAAATTTTCTTATATTTTGTTTGAATTTTTTTTTATTATTTGACTGATTGAGTTGAAATTTTAAGATCATATGAAATTTTCCCAATGTTCTGAGTTGATTTCGAGCATTTTTCTGAGTCTATAACGGTTTGAAAGTTATTTGGACCCAAAGTTGAAAAAAAAGGAATAGCGGGGTCAAACAGCTAGTCCACATGAGCTGAAAATTTAACTGAATAATCTTAGCCCCAATTTTTTGCATTGGTGAAAACAGATTTTTGATTTCACATCTAGAAAAAAAAGTTATAAGAACTTGAAAATTTTTTTGGGAAAAAATCGTACACTTCCGGAGAAAAAAAAATATTAAAAAAAAAAACAGTCCCTACTAATTACTTTATTTTTGGATATTGTTTAGAGGAGGAACAGGGCTACAATTTTTATTTAGTGAATTATTAAATGCTTTTTGATTGAAGCTAGATATATCCTCTAAAACTTTGGAAATTTTTGAAATTTAGTCAAAAATCGACCTTTTTTGAGAGGCTATATCTCAAAACCAACGAATCGCATCGAATAAAGTATTGAGAAGAATTTGTAGCCCCATCCCTCCTCTATGCACCTACCAAAAATAAGGAATGTTATAGTTGTAGTTTTGTTTTAAGTTTTTTTGACCGAAAAGGTGGATTTTTTTTTTTTAATTTGTTTTCGATAGTTGTTCAGTTTTGGTTTATAACATATTTCCTAAAACTCTGGGAACAAATGTCTGTTACAAGTTTTTGTTGCCAATAGAATTCTGAATATACAATCTAAATTTCAGGTCATTACGAAAAGTGGTTTGGCCACGCCATTAATTTGAAAAGGGTCAAATTTTCAAAAAAGAGAAATTTTTTTAAAAATAATTATAGACTTAGAAAAGAGCTAGAAATGGACTTTTTTTTAACCGGGAAAAAAAGCTATATACATTGAAAATTTCAGGAGAATCGGCTGAAAATTTTTTAAAAAAATTAAAATTAAAATTGGATTGTTAACTCAAGTATAATTTGCCATTTCAACCCCGGTCGGCAAACCCCGGTTTTCCCTTATTTTTAGCAGGGGCCGGGGCCCCGGTCGGTTCATATATATATATATATATATATATATATATATATATATATATATATATATATATATATATATATATATATATATATATATATATATATAAATTTCTGAAAAAAAAAAAAAAAAATGGAAAATATCCCAAATCGTAGAAATGGAAAAGTAGTCGACAATATCATCATCACTCACGGGTCGGGGGTACGGGGGGCAGAGCCCCCGTAGATATATGCTGGGTATAATACCCAATTTAAGTTTTTTAGCCCAAAAATTCTCGTAAAAAAAACATTTTTTAAAACATCTTACTTTGAACCCCAGTAAAAATTTTGTGGATCCTCAAATTGCACCTTACACCCAAAATATAGAGGCTACTTGGAGTTTACTTAAATATAAAAATTAAAAAAGTATATATATATATATATTTATATATTTTTTTTAATTATTTTCAATTTTTTTTTTTTTTATATAATATATATTATATATATATATATATATATATATATATATATATATATATATATATATAAAAAAGTAAATAGAGCTAAACACACTGGAGGATAAAGAATTACTTACCTCCTCGGGGGTCGAACCACCGCATGTTGCGACTGAGATCAACTAAAGACGCGGCGCTCTACCACTGAGCCATCCACGAACCCAAAAAAGTTCGCTTCAAGAACAGTTTCAAGCAACCGATCTTCCCGTCAAGGTATAATCACCAGGTTTTCACCCTGTTCCTCCCCACTCTTTAGGTATTATCAAATAAATGCTTATAAACCAAGCAGTAAATAATAAAGTAAATAGAGCTAAACACACTGGAGGATAAAGAATTACTTACCTCCTCGGGGGTCGAACCACCGCATGTTGCGACTGAGATCAACTAAAGACGCGGCGCTCTACCACTGAGCCATCCACGAACCCAAAAAAGTTCGCTTCAAGAACAGTTTCAAGCAACCGATCTTCCCGTCAAGGTATAATCACCAGGTTTTCACCCTGTTCCTCCCCACTCTTTAGGTATTATCAAATAAATGCTTATAAACCAAGCAGTAAATAATAAAGTAAATAGAGCTAAACACACTGGAGGATAAAGAATTACTTACCTCCTCGGGGGTCGAACCACCGCATGTTGCGACTGAGATCAACTAAAGACGCGGCGCTCTACCACTGAGCCATCCACGAACCCAAAATTATTATTTACTGCTTGGTTTATAAGCATTTATTTATATATATATATATATATATATATATATATATATATATATATATATATATATATATATATATATATATATATATATATATATATATATATATATATAATATTATATATATATATATATATATATATATATATATATATATATATATATATATATATATATATATATATATATATATATATATATATATATATATATATATATATATATATATATATAAGGGATGAAGTCAAGTACAGGTATCGGCTAATATCTGTAAATTTTGTGGTATCGGTAAATAAATGGTTTGAGTTGTGTGTTTTCGAAGATGTCATAGTTGTGTCGAGTAGAGAGATGGAGGAACTGAGTTTTAGAGGCATTGAAAATGACCATGTTTTCTCCGTCACAGTTTGAAATACGAGAAAGATCAGGTTAGTTGCTCGAAAGGATTCGACCGTCAATTAACTGTAGGGCCGTCTTTCAAATTGAAAGGAGTAAGAAGGATAAAGTCTAACTAAAAAGTAGACAGGTGATGAAATAACAGAGAAAGTCATTAATGAAAAGTAGAAAAGGAGTTGGGGGATAGAACAGATCCCTGAGGAACACCACTATTAATAGTTTTAAAAGTAAAACAGAGGTCGTCTACAACAGCTGCTATAGAACGACCGAAAAGGAAATCAGAGAGGATAGATTCCGAGATAGAATAGATAGGAAAGTTTAGATATTAAAGCTTTGTGTAACACAATATCGAAATCTCTCGATATATTCAGTGCGTCAGCAAAACATTTACCGAAATACCGAAGAGCAGAGGATCAAGAGTCAGACAAGGGAAAGATTCCCAGTATATATTTTTTTCCTTTACGAAAATCATACTGGCGATTATAGCAAAGATTAGAAGATGAGTGTTTCCAAATCTTGTTGTTAAGGATAGGTTCGAAAATTTACAAAGATCGGTGGTTGAAGAAATGAGACTGCAGTTGAAGGGTTGAGAGGGGTCCCCCTTTTTCAGCACAGGAGAAATGAGAGCACGTTTCCAGAACGAAGGAAAGGTTGAAGTAGAACGACAGATACGAAATAGTTTCCCAAGGCAAAGTACAAGTTTTGAGAACCACAGGAGGAATACCATCAGGACCATACGCCTTCTTAGTATTAAGCTCAAAGATATCAGAAATGATGTCTTTAGAAGAAATTACAATTTTAGGCATAAATGAGTTGTGGGGTTAAAGGAGGAGGTATAGCTCCCAAATTGTCTAAAGTTCAATTAGAGGAAAAAGTTTTAAGTGAAGAGTTAATCTTTAGAAGAAGGTAAACGGTGGTTGTGCAGTCAGAGAAGATAATAGAGGAGGGTAAGAGGAAGAAGCAACGGTAGAGCTGACATTTTTTTTTTTGGCAAAATCCCAGAAAAAGACCGAGGAAGAGGTGACAGAAACATACTGCATTTTCTATGAAGAAAATATTTGGTGTTGCGGAGAATAGATTTTACACAATTCCGGGATGAAAAATAAATTTCATGAGTTTGAATACGACGGTAATTCCTGAAGGCGGCATCCCTAAGGCGAATAACACATGAACAAGCAGAGTTAAACCATGGTTTATAAGGTTTAGTAGTATGGAAAAATTACGCAATGTTCGCCTAAATGCGCTCTGCCCATTCCGATGGATCAATCCCAAGGTAGCAATAATCATTTCAAGGGAAATCAAAGAAGTACGACCGCAAGTCCCACCAACTTTCGGCACCAAAACGCCACAAACGTTTCCTCGCAATAAAAAAAAAAGAGGGTGATCGGAGGAACCCAAAGGAGGATACAATTTAACAGTATAAGAAGGTTTAGAAGTTTTAAAAAAAGGTCTAGAATGTAGAATTCATTTCCACAGCGATCAGGGATACGAGTAGAGAGCTGCACCAACTGCTCAAGGTCATTTTGGATAGCAAAATGGAAGGCACATTCATCAGCTGTATCATGAGAACTAGAAGAAAGCCATTGGCGGTGTTAAACAGTGAAACAGCCTAATGATTTCAGAGAAAGAAGAAGAGAGAATGTGCTCTATTTTGGAATTTAGATAGTCAAAGAATTTAGGATAATCAGTAGAAATATTAGATAAATAAACAGAATAAATGAATTTAGACTTGGGATCGACTGGGGCAGGAATTTTGCCGGGACCGGGGTTGCCTAAAATTTGTAAAGAGGTCAAAAGCACTAAAATTTTAGGTTAAGAAAATTAGGAATAATTTTAAGGTGAGATTTATTTAATTATAAGGAAGGAGTAGAAAAGCCAACACTCACTTAAATTTAGGGATGTACCGATAGTATCGGTCATTTTTTGGGTATCAGCATTGGTTAATATGGCCGATACTCCGATACTCCTTACTTTTTGGGTGAAGAATTATGAGAAACTTTTAGATTAAAAAATAAATCTAGTTTCAATATATAAAAGTTCTAATAAGGAATTCCTTAAGCTAGCCCATAATTCGTTTTCGTAGTGTGTGTGTGTATATATATATATATATATATATATATATATATATATATATATATATATATATATATATATATATATATATATATATATATATATATATATATATATATATATATATATATATTATATATATATATATTCCCAAAAAATGAACAGGCTCTCTCCAGATATGAGTGAAACTTTAATATTTTTACATCATAATTTGAGGGTATTTGAATTCGACTATCAAGTGATCTCTTTACCTTAAAGGGGTATATTATGTCATGTTTGAATAATAGCGTTTTTTATATTTTGTCTTTTCTGCTGATTAATTGAGGTCTCTTCTTTCATTATTTTTATTCTTTATATTGTAGCTAGTTAAAGAATCTTGTAAATTGTAATCATGTTAAAACATAAAAGCGAGTAGCTAAACTTTGTTAATACTTACTGGAAAATGGAAATGGAATATTTTTTGAATAAACACAAACATAAAAAAGTTATTAGTATTATATTTGCATTTATTATTCCTAAAATATAATATTTTAATTTATAAAATATACTTGGGCACAACCAAATATGAAATACATGACTAAGTTGCCTAGCAGTACACAAATGTTCTATCTTATTACTGTGTATTTCTTATAATAATTAGAGTATCGGTATCGGTATCGGCACCTAAAAAATAGAGTATCGGTATCGGCCTCTTTACTGGTATCGGTACATCACTACTTAAATTATTGATTATATGCACTTTCTCTGAAAAAAATTCAGAAAATTACAGATTTTGTATAATAAAAGTTTAAAAAAAAGTACAAATTTTTTTGAAATTTAAACCAAATCTTTATCTAAAATCAAAACACAAATATGAACATTCACTAGCAGAAGAGGAGCGGTTAAAAGAAACAAAAGAAAAAAAAAATATATTGAAAAACTAAGAAAAAATATTAAATTTCTTTGATTTAATCCATCAGTAATAAGTATAATTTGCCATTTCAATTCAAGCAAGTCAAACTCCTTTGACTGTAAAGGTGGAGGCATGCAAGTGGTCAGTTCCCTCAGGCATTTGTTACAGTTGTACCTATAGAATAGAAACAAGGCACAAACATCACATGCCATAAATAAAAGGTCAAGTGAACTAGAAAGTGCGGGAACAGTTTATAAGTCTTTCAGCCTTTGACTTGACCCTATTCAAAAGATGGGTCAAACTTGAGCCATTGGATGTCAACAGAAGAGATGGGAGAACCATCGAAAGAAACAGAAAAGTTAGGAAGTGTCTTTGAGAGGGAGATTTCTAGAAGTTGAGTCTTTAAAGAGTTGAATTTCACAAGGATGAGACGACTCCACTGGGAAATTCTATTCAGATCAACAAGAATAGAATCAGAAAGATTAAAACGAGAGGTAACTCTAGATGAAAAGGAGGATGCAGATTTGAAATGAGTAGAAGAATGGAGGCTCGAGTCATCTGCATATGAATGTATAGGGTTAGACGATGAATAGCCGAGATCATTAATGAAAATAGGAATAGAGTGGGAGACAAGACAGGCCCCTGAGGGATACCACTATTGACAGGAAAGGAAGCTGCCTCATCAACAACATCCAAAATGGAATAATTAGAAGGAAAGCTAGACATAGGTAGGCAAAGATAAAGAGGAAGCCCAAAGAAGAGCCTGGAAAGCAGTGACTCTTACAATACCCAGTCAAATATCTTATATGTCAAGCGTAACCACGCAAGACTTCCCTATAAGGGCAAATGACCATAAATCTGTCCAGTAGACCTTGAATGCTGAGTCATACTGATAATCAGAAAGAAGGGAATGGGATTACTGATGATATATATATAAGACCCAAGAAATTAGAGTTGAAAAGGATTTCAAAGATCTTAGACAGAATACAAGTGAGCTATAGGGCGATAGGTAGATGGATCAGAGCTACTGACTACCTTTCTTCGGAATAGGTTGGACAAATGTGCGCTTCCAACACTGAGGGAAACTACTAGTATTGAGGTATAGAAAGAAAAGTTGAAAGAAGGATGGAGCCAGCTTAGAAGCACACTCATAAAACTCAGGGAGAAATGTTTATAGATTTCAAAAAGCCCATGCATGTGATTAAATGTAATTACAGGTAAAGGCATGGGACATCTAAGAGAAGTAGTTGTAGGATTGCCAGAGTTGTCCAGGGTTGAATTATGAATTATCGAACAGGAGGTCAAAACAAAAAAAAGGACCCTTCTCAATCCTTACAACTATCATCCTATGCTTTAATCTTCATTCTCTCCAAAGTTTTTGAACTATCCTAAGAGAAAGACTTTAAAGCATCTATATTCTTCTAATCTTATCTCAGATCATCAGTAAGATTTTCATAATGAACGAATTTTGGGGAATCTCTTGCTATTGTGCTAGACATATTGAAAGCCTTTGATAAAGTCTGGCATAAAGCTTTAATTCTTAAATTTCCCTTTTCAGTATCTATCCTTCTCTCTGATTTCCTTTCCAATCATTATACACCAGCTGTTGTAGATAGTGACCAATCAATCTTTAAATCTATGCATAGAGCGTGGCACTCCTCAGAGTTCAGTTCCATTCACAACCATTTTTCCTTTTCTTTTAATGAACTATCTATCACTTCATTATCTATCCACTCCCACGCCAAAAATTGCACCCTTCATTACTCCTTTTGAAAGACAACTCACCCAATTGCAATTATCTTGAGAAAAGGGGATTAATTTTAGGAATACAAGTAAGGAATCAACCACATAAACACTAACTTATAAACCATAAGAAACTGAATATCATGTCTCCTTAAACAGAGATAATATTTCAAATTTTCATTTTAAGCACAGTTTCAAGTTAAAATTATGACAATAAATTGAAACAAAATAGTCTTACCTTTTTTTTGATAACCAATTTCTTGATAAGAACAATCGGTTGTCTGGACTTGATTATTTCTGTATAAACATTTTGCTCTAACATATTTTTACTTGTTTTATTATTATCATTATTATCTAAGGCTTTAATATCCTTATGAGAAAAAAACTTTTTTTTATGTATTTCATTTCTTGCAAGTTTCCTGAAGGGCAAAAATTATTATTATTATTATCGTTGAAATTTTGGTTTATATTTAAATTAACATCTTAAAAGTAGAAAAATTAATTTTGAAATTTTTCACTAACTAAAATTGATAATGATGTTAATAATTGCAATCTTAATTATTAAATGTATGAAAAGAATTTAAATGCTAATAAATTAATTTAAATTATTATTATTACTATTATTTTAATTATTATTAAGTAACTGCGTGAGTTAAAAACTGTATTTGTATACCCCACTATTTCGGAATTTTTTAAAGTTATAAATGATTTGATATATCAGTCTTTCAATATATCAAAAGATCAGAAATTTGATTATCCTTTACCATATATATATATATATATATATATATATATATATATATATATATATATATATATATATATATATATATATATATATATATATATATATATATATATATATATATACCGGTATATAATGAAATTGGGAAAGCATAATGATAAGAGTAAAAACTAACTAAAAAGTACTTTTGATAATTTTTGGGGATATTGCTATGAAGTATTTGCACTTTCAGTGAAGGCATAGTTTTATCATTTTTTAAATGAAGTTTTTAATACTTTAAACTATGTTAAAATTTATTAAATTTGCATTTCCTTTACTCAATTTTAGGCTTTTATTAATGTACCGTAAATCAAAATTGTGGTAATATACAATTTTAACTGATCATTTTTAATATTTTTTTAATGAAACAAAAATGATAATATTATAAAGTAAATTGGGTAAAGTGAAATGCAGAAACTAATTTTGCACATTAAAGACAACAAAAATCCTAAAAATTTTAAAAAAAATTTTTGTAAAAAAATTAACGGATATTTGGAAGCTAAAATTAAAAAATCATTTTTTGTACCTTGTATTACATGTAACAGTTTATAAAATAATATTTTATAAAATAATAAGTTAGCAGCCCTGTCAAATTGTAATGAAAAAAAGAGGTAAATAACCTAAAAAAAAAAAAGCAGACTTTATTAAGCTAAAAATATTTTATCCTTTAAGTCTGAGTTATTGAATTAGTTTCACAATCTAACATGAACTTAAAGGGTAAAAACATACCTAATGGCTAACAAGTAGGCCTAACCTAGCAAACTCCTGGTCTATCCAAACTTAATAATAATATAGAATAAATTGTTTTAAATTTAATACGTATAATTTACTTTATTTCATAACATTTCTTCTGCATTGTTTCAATATATTATAAATTTTTGGTAATTGTAGTGCTGACAGTAGTGGAATTTTTTGTATAAGACCAGGTAAAATAAATTATTTTAAAAAATTTAATATGCATAATTCACTTCATTTCTTAATATTTTATCTTTTAAATATATGGAAAAAAAATTTTAAAATAATTTTTTAGCTCTGAAAGTTATAAAATTTTGCACAAATTCATCCAATACTGATACCAATCAGGAAATGCAAAGCCAAATGATATGCCATTAAAACTATTCAATGTATTGTTACATATTATTTTATAAATAGATTTTTATATTTTTATTTTTAAGTTTACAAAATAGTTACTGCAGCTCAAATTAGTAAACCTATCTGCCAGTCTTGAGTTTTTTCTTCGTTTATCAAAACCACAAAAAATAATTTACGAAATATTTTAGGTTAATTGAGCCAAATATAAATAAAAATTAGTAAAAAAATAAATTAATAAATACTAATATTTAAGACAATTTAACAACACATCATACTACTTTAATAACATATCATTTGGTTTTGAACTGCCAGGTTGCTGGATTAGTATCGGAGGTAATCTTACGAAAAATATAAAGCTACTTTGAATAGAAAAAAAAAGTAAAAAAAAAAATAATTTATTTTTACTTAATATATATATTGAAACTTTAAAGATTGGAATATTATGAAATAAAGTAAATTGTATATATTAAATTGTTTAAAATAATATTATATATATATATATATATATATATATATATATATATATATAGGAACCACCTCGAAATGATAGGCACCCAATTCTATGCAAAAACCCGTCTACCCACACACCCATGTCATAAAACTCTCCTCCAACCTACCAATCAAAGACTAAAACAACCTCCATCGTCCACCGGAGCCTTTTACAAACGTATCCTAAATCACATTCCCCCTCCTCCCCCCAATACCACAACAACCAAACATATACACACTCAACTAACTCATTCATATATGATCAACAGACCTCCAAACAGCATCCTTAACGAACCCCCTCCCGAAATAAACCCCGATTCCAACAACCTCCCAAGACACTTACAAATCTCACTAGCAAGATTGAGATGCGGGCACCACCCAAACTTACAACATTACAAACACAATTTCAATTTAAACCAGGCAACATCTTCCACTTGTACCAGATGCAAAAGGGCCCCGGAGACCTAGATCACTTTCTTTTACACTGTCCCTCCAACTGTCGCCCCAAAATCTTCTGGGGCATCACTTCTTTGAAAGATCTCTGGACGAGACCGACTGCGGCAGGAGGCTTCATTAGCGAAGTGTGGCCGCTTCAATAGGGGGTGGTCAGGGGGTGAGAAGGTAAAAAAAAAGGTATATATATATATATATATATATATATATATATATATATATATAAAGAAATTTTATTACTACCACTCACTGGTCAGAGGTATAGGTAGCAGAGTCCCTTATAGACAAATGATCGTATACCATGCCTTTACATTTTCATTGCTGTACAGCAATAATATTTAGGTTGTGATCTTTTCTTGAAATATGCTTATTATTCATACATATTATAATACATGCAAATGCATTGCACACAAACGTTTATCTAAGGGGAAAAAGAGACATTTACCCTCAAATTATCTTTAAAAAAACGTTCTAATCAATTCGCCTTTGCAATTTTGATATCTAAAAAAAATTTTTTTCCTTTGAAATTACCTAATTTTTTCGTTTTTTAACAATGTAAAAATTCATTTTCTGCTGCAATTTACTTGATTGAAGATCATTTTCTATATATAGTTTTACTATATTTAAAAAAATACTTAATGGGACTAAAGAATTACTAATGTAAGCATTATGAAATTAATTTATTTATATTTTGAGGTATTACATGGACATATTGTGTTTTTAATCTTTGCCTTTCTATTTCTTAATTCGCCTGACAGGCTGACATAATCAAGATTATTCGTCTGAGTTACCTTGTTTACCTTGTTGATAAAGGTCTTTTACTCTCAATGAAGAGAGTCTTGACCTTGAAGCGATGATTTTTTCTTTCTTGAAGTAAAGCTTGCAAAGGAAGACACTGTAGTAAAGTCGTCAAAGAGTCTTGGTCAGTAGTTATATTCTGTTGATTTGGGAGGTTGAGCATAGATATCTCTTTAAGCATGTTACTATTTTTGGAAATTGTTTAGATGGAATGCCCTGGCCACCCAGGATAGTTGGAACTGTGAAAGTTGAGACCCCCAGGGCACCCAAATCACTTCGGAGAGAAGCTCTTGGAACACAATAAGCAGGACAGTCAAACAGGTAGTGTGTCACAGTTTCAGGACTGTTCTTGCACGAAGGACAAATATCAGTATCTGATATTCTGAGGCGATGGAGATGTGAGTTTAAACCACAGTGTCCCGTCTTAAGTCGGAAGATAGCAGTGGCTATTCTGCGATCACATTTGGTTTTGAGAGGTGGGGAGTCTAATGAGTATATCTGACCCAGACTATGGGTTTGTAGGAATGTATTGAGTTCATCATTCTGTTGGAATTGTAGCAACTGTTTGGTTTCTGTGTAATATTCTTCACTTTCAATAGGGAAATCCTCAACTTTAGAGTGGGAGTGTGCCAGTTTGGCTGCTCTATCTGCAATCTCATTTCCCAGTATTCCTATATGTTGTTGTTAGTTTCGCAAGTTACCTAACTTGATACCTTGATGATAAAGGTCTCCTACTCTCAATGAAGAGAGTCCTGACCTTGGAGTGATGCTTCTTTCTTCTGGAGTAACGCTTACATAGAGACACTATAGTAAAGTCATCAAAGAGTCGGTCAGTAATTAGATTCTGTTAATTTGGGAGGTTGAGTATAGATATCTTTTTAAACAATTTACTATTTTTGGAAATTGCTTAAATGGAATGCCCTGGCCACCCAGGATAGTTGGAACTGTGAAAGTTGAGACCCCCAGGGCACCCAACTCACACCGGAGAGAAACCCTTGGAACGCTATAAGCAGGACAGTTAAACGCAAGTTCCCGCACGGAAATCCAAAACATAAAGTATATAACGGGTCAAAGTTTCAAGTCTTTCGTAAACCCATTCGCAAAAAAATAAATAAAATAAAATAAAATAAAATAAAATAAAATAAAATAAAATAAAATAAAATAAAATAAAATAAAATAAAATAAAATAAAATAAAATAAAATAAAATAAAATAAAATAAAATAAAATAAAATAAAATAAAATAAAATAAAATAAAAATAAAATAAATAAATAAATAAATAAATAAATAAATAAATATAATATAATATAATATATATATATATATATATATATATATATATATATATATATATATATATATATATATATATATATATATATATATATATATATATATATATATATATATATATATATATATATATATATATATATATATATATATATATATATATATATATATATATAGTGGCTAAAAATAAAAAAACACCTCATAATATTTACTTTGCAATGAACATTAATTTCTTACACCTAGTAGCAAAAATATTTACTCTAAAACAGTAAAGAGTAAAAGCGTAAAACAGGACAACAATTACTTAAAAATAAAATAAAAATAATAAAAAGAAATTAAATATAAAGACTGTTCATATGCTTTCATTATTTTAAATAGTGTATATACTTTATATATATTTTAAGTTTCCTTTATATTGGAGAGGTTCTCCTTCATAGGGGTTTGTTTTTTGTATCGATATAGCACTCTGTTTGGCAACTACAAAAAGCTGCCGGTTAAAGAATAAGCACTTTTTCAAATCAATTTGTCGCGTTTAGACGTCTTTATAAAATGTAAGTGTTTTTGCTTGTTCATTGCAAGTACTCAAAGTTCAGAAACGAAAAGTATGATGTTATATAATTTTTCCTTATTCACTTCATTTTTACTATCCTTTCAATTGACTTCTACTCAAATATATACCTCCGTATCGTTCTAAAATATATTAAAGTTACATATTAAAGAACTTCTAGAATCAACATTTCTTTAGAATTTCATAGTAAGACTCTTTTTATTTTTTAATTGTAACACTAACTGTGACCTTTCTCTTTCAGGTCTTTAAATAAAAACTAAGTATAATTCAGCTACCCCATAGCTATTATATAAACGGAACCAAGCTTTCGATCCCACACTCAGGAATCCTTATTCAAGGGAATCAGAAAAACGACAAAAGAATAAAGGAAAATTTAGCAATCTCAAAGACAATAAAATAATTTGCTGAAGTCATATTTTTTTTAAATAACATTATATAATGTCCGTTTTTAATAAATTATTTAGAGTATCATCTATTATTATTTCATCAAGATTTCTGTTAAAATTATTTGTTTTTTTTAATAAGGGATTCCAAAAACTATCCATTGTCACTATACTGTAGCAAGAAACTAATAATTTTATATCAATTATATTATCTTTTTTCTCTCTTTGTTGATGTAATGCAGAGTTACGGTCCCCACTTCTTAAACTATAGTTTAAAATCATTCGTTTCACAAAAAATATTTTTCGTCACAATTAGTGCAGCTTATACTATAAATACCCATGTTGTTTGTGCTGTCATTTATTCGGTGTTGAAATAATTCTTTTCTTTAGTATATAGAGACAGATTGTATAAAAGAAACTTTATTTGTGAAAAGTTTTTTGTTTAGGAATCAATATGAAACTGAATAACAATAAATAAATAAATGGTTTTCTCTTTGCATTATCATCTGGGACATCTATTTTTCCTTTGCTCAATAAAAATCTTTCTTTATGGCACTCTCTAGATAGTATAAAGATTTAAAAGTTCTTTATGAATATTAACTCATTTTTAAAACAGTTAATGATGACAGAATTTTAGGAACTATTTATGAAGTTGTCGAAGAACCCAAACTCATCATTAAATAACTATATCATTTCTGTCCAAGTGTACACGGTTTGATCAGACAGTGCGCATCTATCATTTGTATTATCATCATTATGTATGTCCGTACTTTTAATTAAAATTTACTAGTTTATATATTTTCAAATATTTTAATGTATTATCGAAAACAATTTTTCAATTCTTGTTCTTATCGTTTACCTCATGAAAACTGGGCAAAAATGTAAATTACAATATCATGTAAAAAAAAATCTGTATATGCTTTCACCGTTTCGTTAACTGAATATAATTTAATTCATAATGGAAATTTTATAAAAAATTTCCATTACGAATCTTAAAAATTATTTTGTCGCTCAGTTTGACTCGTTTGATGCATCTTCGATAACTGACCAATACTTCTATTACATTACAAGTATTTTACAGTCACATTTTGCTGCCCTTTACCGCTTCTTATTGCAACCTCGCGGTTTAGTTTTGTTTTCACATGTGATACCATTTTCAAGACTCAAATTCATAGGCAAGTATAGGTAAATTTCTTTTACTTAAACCTTCCTCTCTTCTTTCAATTAATTCTTCTACTTTAGTTACATCATGTTTCTAATTATATAATTGTATATTCTGGAACCTCAAGAAGCAACAACTCTTTGAAAAATCTTTTATAGGATTCTAGAAAACTTAATCGTTTCACTAATTAAAACTTCAATTGACTAAATATTTCGACCTGCTCCTTCGGCAGATTTTTATAATCACACTATTAAAAAACATCTTGTATAGGAGAATCTTATTTCTTCCACAGCCTTCCTACTTGCCGAATGAAATATTTATCTTTCGTCAAATTTTTTTTTAATATTTACTTCTTTTTTTTTTAAGCTGTTGTTAACAATTTATTAACCATAAATTTATATTCAGTTTCTTTAATCACTCCATCCAATCTTCTAAAAAATTTCTTTACAGAAGTTTCATTTCTTTTCTGTTTACCTTGAAACATGGGATGAAATATCAATCGATGGTGTAGTTTATCCACTAAAATTACTTATATGCATCCCATATGCAAAAAAAAAAAAATTTCACGATATTATGATTCTGATTTCTTTTAAGATTTTAATAATAAATAAACTTTCTCTATTCAAATGATTCACCTACAGCTGTTTTTTTTTTATTTTACTTTTAATTTTATTAATACCTATATATCTACAAAGTTCCTTATCTCATTCATCAAGGTTCAGCATTAAAAGTTTAAATAAAAACGCCAACAATTGTTCGCATTTTTAATTTACAATCCCTAAAATATTCCCAGTTTCAAAACTTGTAAATTTTTCCATTATTTGGTATTATGAATCAGTGAAAACTAAAATACCCCAAGATCCTTTATTAGAATAAAGAAATGAAAAGTATTGAACCAAAATATCGAAAAGTGAATCGACACTACAGGGTTCTCATCAAAATTCTCTTTACTCATCTATAATTAGGACTATTAATTAAAGATGTTTTCCCCCCAACTTCAATGTCCAAGATCCTTATAAGAATTTTATGCACACAAGATTGTTCGATGACTTTATTTTATAATCTTTTTTAGCTTATCCAGTGAAACACAATTAAATTTCAGCACGTTTACAAATGGGTTTTCAATTTTCTCTCTTCACCTTAAGGTTTCAAGAACAAAGAAGTTGAAAAAGGAAGAAATATAATAAATAAATGACAAGAAGTTGATGAATATTTTCTAAAAAGGGAATCTAAAAACCATTTGAAATAAACTTAAAAGAGTTTATATCAATGGATATCATCATGAGAGAATCAATACTTTTTCCTGCGATATATACAAATTTACTTCTATAACTACTAATACTAACAGTAACAACAAATAGCTTTAACAATAACAATTATTTTTGTAATATCTTTTTGAAGGATGATGAATTTCTGCAAATTTTTGGCACCTTAATTTCTATAATCCTGGGCGAAGTACTTAAGGAGATATATATTCTCATTCTGTCAGTTCCAAACTTGTTTTATAAATTCTTAAAATGAAATTACTTCCATTTCCAAACTACTATATTATATCTTTTAGAACTCTACTTTCAAGTTTCTCTATTGTTCTTCCATTACACAACCTTATCAAAAGATTTAAACAATTCTTGCATATCGTCATAAATCCTCTGCCGAGTCTTTTATCAACACAAAAATACCTATAACAAAATTTACAAACTATAAAAACATTGATTTGGTACCACGCAAATTTTTCTCCTATTACCAAATAAATAAAGAAATATGAAACCTTTATGACACAGTAAAAGAATTACTCTGTAAAATGTGTGTGAACAAATGAACTAACAAATTCAACTTCCAAACTTTATTTACTGAAATATAATAATTTTGTAGAGAAGATATTATATATATATATATATATATATATATATATATATATATATATATATATATATATATATATATATATATATATATATATATATATATATATATATATATATATATATATATATATATATATATATATATATATATATATATATTATATATATATATATATATATATATATATATATATATATATATATATATATATATATATATATATATATATATTATATATATATATATATATATATATATATATAATATATATATATATATATATATATATATATATATATATAAAGAATTTAATCTTTGGACAATTCGACTACATTTATTTTTTTTCTCGATAAAATTATAAAAAAAAAAAAAATTAATAAAAATAAAATAATGTTTAAAATAGGAATTCTGTTTTAATGTGACTCAATGTATTAGAGGTAATGAATTCTTATACATATTGGTAACTAAATAAAAGCGAGCTTGTTAAAAAAAAAAAATAATACAGCCTTGTTTATCTTACTTAGCAAAAGGTAGAAATTATTATCACAGCTATGGTAACTTCTTCATATTTTTAAAGCTGAAATCATTCTCTTTTGACGTAAAATTCACTTTCAATACGAAGTCTTAACATCTTCAAGTAATATTTATTATCCATATAAATTTCTATTTTATAACCAATATCCTAGAATGATTATTTTTCAAATTCTCTGTTGGCTTCATTCATTTCTTTGTTTCATGTACCAGTAAAAAAAAAAAAAAAAAAAAAAAAAAAAAAAAAAAAGCATTAGATGAAATAACCAACATATTCATCAAATTTGAATTAATGATACAGCCTGTGGTAACTTTCTTTTCCATTATCTAATACTTATCAATATAGACATGTAGCGAGTTTTTAATATGAAATTTCGCTCATCTTATTTTGCAAACAGTGACAACAAACTATTTGACCGGTTAATATATCAGAAGTGCTTCTCTAATTTTTATTTCTAACTGTTCTTAGGAACACTTTTAATAACTAAATACTGAGGGATACAAAGTTATTATTCCCACCTCTACTTATTTTGTTATCTATAAGTAAAATTATACTCACATAATATATGGGATTTTCATGTTATTTAGCGAACAATAAACGTATAATAATACATGATTGAGTATAATATATATATATATATATATATATATATATATATATATATATATATATATATATATATATATATATATATATATATATATATATATATATATATATATATATATATATATATATATATATATATATATATATATATATATATATACATATATATATATATATATATATATATATATATATATATATATATATATATATATATATATATATATATATATATATATATATATATATATATATATATATTATATTTTTTACTTTATATCTTAAGGTTAAACTTTGAGTGCTTAAACATATGAACTTTTAAGTTCTGTTTTGATACTGTACGATAACTACAAAGAGAACACTCGTGAACAAGTTTTGTTTCATAGTGTGTTCGCAAATGCGAATCCAAAAATCGCTTATTGTTCGCTTTAAAATTGCACTTAGAACAATGATACCATCGTGTCTCGGTCTTCTGTTCGTGTTCCTCTTTGACATTCCTCAAATCAGTCTCACACTCTGTATCATAATTGAAACATTGAACAGCTTTTGCTTTGGAATGTGATGAAATGTGAGAAATTTCTTGGTCGTTTTCAAAGCCTTCAAAATCACATTCAGTATTTTGTGGGTGTTGTGACTTATGATTAACGATGGCGCTTTTTCGCTTAGTTTTAAAATTACAACCAGAACTCTCAAAGGATGTTTTAACCAAATGTTCTCTGTAGGAATTTGTATCAACTTCCATTCTTTCAATGTTATTTTTAGAATTAACGAGAGATCCTATGGTTTTATGTATTGCTTTATGATTTGTTAAGGAAGATCCTATATGCGTTTGGTAATCATATTTAAACTGTTCAGAAAATGAGTGGGTACGCATACGACCATCAATATTATGTTTTCCTTTTGTTCTAAATTCTAGGTGTTGTACAACATTTGTTGTAGGTTTAGAATTATCACTATTTTGAGAGTCTTCATCCGAGTTTTCAATATGATTGCTTTCCAGGTGGGCATCAAAGGTTTCTGTAAATTCAGTTTTGAAATCGCAAGATGAACAATTCAATAATTTTGTTTCACAGTGACTCAGTACATGACATTCTAATTTACTTTTGTCATTCGTAGTAAACTCACATTTGCTACAATGCAAAGAGGGTTTATCTAAATGCTTTTTTGACATATGTCGATCTACACTTTTCTTGTATTTACTTTCAAAGTCACATTTTGAGCATTGAAATAGTTTTTTAATGTCTTTTGTATTTGACAGCTTATCTGCATCGTTTTCTTCATTTTCAAAGCCATTTTCTTCACAGTCCAACTCATCCTCACTGGAATGCTCCAACATATTAGGTATTGTTTTGAAATTGTCCTCTGGACATTTTAGTTTATTTTTCTCATTTGCAACAAAATCCTTTTCACTACGATGCAATGGTTCTACATCTGGGTGTTTTTTTGACATGTGGCGAACCAAACTATTCTTGTATTTAGTTTCAAGGTCACACATTGAACATTTAAATAGTTTTTTAATGTCTTTTGTATTGCTTTCTTGATTATCAGTGCCCACGTCTTCATAATCCAATTCCTCCTTATTGGGTTGCTCCAAAGTTTGAATATTGAGCTGTTGTTTTGGTACTGATTCAAAGTTGCTTTCTGAACAATCAAGTGAATGGCATTCCAGTTTATTTTTCTCATTTGTGGCAAAATAACATTTACTGTAATGCAGAGGTTGTACATTCGTGTGCCTTCTCGACATATGCCGAACTAAACTTTTCTTGTATTTACTTTCAAAGTCGCACTTTATACATTTAAATATTCGTGAAGTCTTTTCTCTATTTGACCCTTTATCTACAATGCTTTTATGATTTTCAGAGTTATCATTATCTTCACAATCAAGTTTATCCACACTGGAGTGCTGTAACATACGTTTCTTGAACTGATTAGTATTGTACATTGTTTTAAAGTTGCATTTGAGTAAATGTGAAGATGAAGAGGAATGGCGTAGTACGTGCTTTTTCAAATGGTCCTTTCTTTTGGCTTTGTAAGGGCACTGAGGGCAAGCGAATTGTCTTACATTTGAATGGACCACATGATGTTTTTCATAAAATGATTCACGATAAGTACTATAACTACACAAGGAACATTGATGTAAATTTCCCTTTCTATTTTTAAACCCAGAAGTCTGCTTTTTATTCAATGAACTATTTATGCTCATACCTGAAGAAAATACAAATAATTTCGGAGTACTGCAATGCTCTTCAGAAATACTTATACCAACTTCTTTCCCATCAGCAAAAATCTGTTGAACAATAAAACTAATATAATCATTTTACTTTTCGATAAATCTAATAATAATTATTTTAATACATATTTTTTAATAGAACCTTTATAAAAGTATATTCTGGAAATGTATTTTAATATTAAGTATAATGGGCGATCACCAGCTTAATACTAAGGTTATGTCACATCTTTAACAACAAAAAAATTTGTAACATCAACATAATTATTACATATACAGAAAAATAAAAAATAACCTACAGTAAAACAAAGTAATATTATTAAATTAATATTAATAAATAGTAAAGTAATCTCTAATGATTATAATTAAAAACAACTATCATAAGAAATAATGAAGTTTTTGAATAGCTAATTTACTTTATTAAAAAGGAAGTTATCTTAAAAAAAAATTTTTTTCAGTATAATTGAAGTTTAAAAAATTAATTTCAATTTTAATTTGAAGGATAATTTTTGGTCTCTCAAACTATTAACTTTTAAACATTAATTTTTAGAAGAAATTATGGTAAATATTTGAAGCAGTCTTAGCTGGGTTGCAAAAATTTTGTAGCTTTAAATTTACCGGTTCCTACTCCAACATTTTAGAATTATTTGATTCCAGCTTTGGCTCCACAACTTGGGTTAAAAAATTTTTTTTTTGTGCTCCAAAGGGTTTAGAATAAATCTGCTGAAAATCATAAAATCTATTTAAAAAATTTTAAACTTAAATAAAAATCTTACCTTTTTGCCGATGGTCAATTTTTGGAGTAGGACGACGGGTAATTTTGATGCAGGTTTTGACTTCATTCTATTTTCACTTTTAATACAATTATCACACTATATATTTTTAATTTTATCAATCATTAAATTTTACTGAATAATGTAGAAAAATATTTTTTAGATTTTGTAGTATTTTAATCCCAAAATTTGGTCTGAAGTGAAGAAAATAATTTTTTTAAATATTTTATAAGTGGAAATATATTGTACCAACCAAAAGTCCACTCGTTACTTACAACAGCAAATGGCTCAACGAACTATAGAAACAGATCACAATAAAGTATGATTAAAAGATCTCAAATAACTTGGATTTAACATCACAACTGTTGATAATTTAAGAATCCTTAAGGAAAGCCGTGGTTAGTTAATGTATTATTAAATTGGTTAACTAAGAAATAAATTTTCAGATACGAAGTGGTTATGCAGTATCTTGTCACCACATTTTTCTCTCCTCAAAGAATATGTCATAGTTCTTCCTTTCAAATGAAAACATATGGTGATCATGTCAAAAAAATATTATTCACAATAAGAAAAAACGAAGGAATATGTAACAGATGCATATTCCTATCATACTTATGGAAATTTTCGTTTTATTTAAAGATCAATGGGTACAAAAACGCTTTCTTTATAATATAATAATATTTTATATTTTTTTTAAATTTATTTTCTTTATAATATAATAATATTTGAGGTGTCTAATTCACATTCATATTAATGAATGAAAAGTACAAGTCTCAAATGTTTGTGTGCCTGACCTAAACTTATTGAAAATCATTATTTTAAAGGTCTGTTTAGCCCTTTACAACTAAAATTTTTCCTCATATTGTTTTTCCTCTAAGTAAGCCAAAAAAAAATTTTGATGTTCACCATTATCTATTTTACCTCTTCATTTATATAAGAGCCATGAAGCAAATCATATTAGATGTGACCAAAAACACGTCAAAATAAAACAACATTCAAAATTAGGGTTGGCAAAAGACTCACTTCTTTGAAAAAGCCCACCACTGGCCTGGGTTTTTAATCTAAAACATTAAAAACTTGAGGGGAAATGTTTGTTATTGCATGCCTATAAATTTTTTTACTTTATATTCAAGTTGTACTACAATTTAAAATTTGATAAACTATGAGAAATTCCTTGTTACATACAGAAATACTCTAATTTTCCGCAAGAAAATTAGAGCATGAATGGACTGAAATTTCAAATGTTGAAAGCACAAACAAAGTAAAGTACAATAATGAAATCAAAAAGATTAATAAATGCACAGAAAGATTTGGCAGAAAGTAGATTTCTATTTTTATTCTTATTTAGTAGGTTTTACTGCATTCACGATAAAAGATATTTCTGAAAATCATGTTTAATAATCAAATCCTAAACTTAAACAAGGAGAAACCAACAAAGTAGTTATCATGGAGAATCAGAAATTGAAAGCCAAATTCACCAGTTTTGTACATTTTTTGGTGTAATTTACTGAGCTTTCTACAGAGTTCTGCCTCAATTGAAAGTGTTTTCTACAATTTATTTTGTTTGGACTAAGTTAAGAAATTAAATAACAATTGAAAAAGTATAAAACTTGTGAAAATTAATAGGCAATTAAACTTAAACAGTGCACTTTGTAACATAAGTGAAGATTGGCCAATGTATATATATATATATATATATATATATATATATATATATATATATATATATATATATATATATATATATATATATTATATATATATATATATATATATATATATATATATATATATATATATATATATATATATATATATATATATATATAAAGCAAATGAACTTGGAAACATCTAAATAGAGAGATAAAGTCTTATTATTGTATTTAAAAATCTTATTTAATTTATTTTTAATTATTTTGAAAAGAACAAAAGTTGGTAAAATAAGTTTTCTTTAATTAATGGACTTAAAAAAACAAAAGCAAAAAAAAAAAGCAGGTGGAATCTAAGATTATTGCATGAATGGACTAAATAAAGTTTCAATGTATAAAAGTAGCAGCAAAGCGCGAGTATTGCAACAATGACATAAAAAAGATTAAGACATGCACAGGAAGATTTTGCAGTTTCTAATTTTATCCTAATTATTTAGCAGATTTTACTGCATTCAGGATAAAGACACCAATCTTTTCCAAAAAATTATGTTTTAACAATCAATCCTGAACTTATAAAAGGAGAAACAAGTAAAGCGGAAGTCTGTCATGGAGAATCGGACATCGCAAGACAAAAATTTGCCACCAGGGTTTTGTCAATTTGTCTTTGGAATTTAGTGAGCTGTCAACCAAGTTCTATCTCAAATGAAGGAGGAAATTTTGAAATTTTTCTCTTCTTTCGACTAAAGTTAAAGAATAGACTAGGAATTGAAACAACTACAAAACATGTGAAAGTTAATAGGAAACTAAACTTAAAACTGAATGCCTTGCAGCATTCATGATAACAATTGGTCACCATATATATATATATATATATATATATATATATATATATATATATATATATATATATATATATATATATATATATATATATATATATATATATATATATATATATATATATATATATATATATATATATATGGTTTTTAGGACTAGGAACCCTTTCAACCAGGTTTTATTCCCATGTACAATTGCAGGAATGTCAAATTTCTGCAATTGACTCCACCCTGCATCATGCGGGAAATGGTGTATAATATATATATATATATATATATATATATATATATATATATATATATATATATATATATATATATATATATATATATATATATATATATTATATATATATATATATATATATTTTTTTTTTTTTTTTTTTTTTTTTTTTTTTTTTTTTTTTTTTTTTTTTTATATTTCATTTATTTTTAATTATTCTGAAAAAAAAAATCCAGTGGGGAAAATTTTTTTTTTCAAGGTGGCTTTTGAAATAATCGTGGGTGGGTTTTTTGGGCTGTTCTCACACCTGCCAACCATCTTCAAAATACATATTTAAGCATTTTTTTCAGAGATTCTCCCCCCCCCCCCAATTAACAAAAAAACTTTCCTCTGTCTACGGAATTACCTTCACATAGTTACAATGTGTAGAACTAGCACGGACTTTTATTAAAAAGAATAAATTAAGATACTTTCAAATTTATTTTTCTATAAAGAGAAAAAAAAAGTATTAAAAAACTTAATTATATGACTATGGCAGTACAAACATGTATAAAAAGATGGATATTTTACTCTTTTACACAAATAATAATAAAATTTTAATTATTTTTATTCTTGGAGGCAACATTTTTATCTTTTATAGCGATGTTGCTTTTGGAAAAGGATACAAAACATTAACTCTAATAAATATTAGATATGCATTGATGCTATTATAATTATCTATATAGAGAGAGAAAAAATAAAATTTAAAACTTTTAACTTTCCTTACAACGAATTTCTTCATATTTTGAAAACTCATCATTTCACAATTAATTTTCAATGCAATTAGCATCTTATAAGTACAATTTACTAGTACAATTTATATGTAACTTTTTAATTTTATTCTAAAATTGATAATTTCATGTACAAATAAATTGTAATTAATAAATTTTTACCTTTTCATCATTTCACCAACCAGCATAGAATAAAATCAATTATTAATCAATTACATATTCCATTCGCACATTTCAATTTATATCAAAATTAACTAAAACTTTATATATATATTTTTTCTTAAACTCAATATCTTTAGTAGTATACAAACACACACACTCTTAACTAGTGATACAAAATTAGTTCTCATTTCTATATATAAATGTTCTGTTGTCATTTTTTTAAGCATCAAAATCATTTTCACATACCTACGAAGAGGTGTATTAACAAGTTACAAACTTTTCATTTTCAAACAATAATAATAATAATAATAATAATAATAATAATAATAATAATAATAATAATGTAATAAAGTCTAATCAAAATTGTAATAGTCTATGTCATATCACTAATTTTGTTACATTCATCCTATATTATATATATATATATATATATATATATATATATATATATATATATATATATATATATATATATATATATATATATATATATATATATATATATATATATATATATATATATATATATTTTCTTACTTTATATCTTAAGGTTAAAATCTGAATGCTTAAACATATGAACTTTTAAGTTCTGTTTTGATACTGTTCGGTAACTACAAATGGAACACTCGTGAACACTTTTCTTTCCAAAGTGTGTACGCAAATGCGAATCCAAAAATCGTTTATTGTTCGCTTTGAAGTTGCAATTCGGACAATCATACCATCGTATTTCTTCACTCATCGGTTCCTCTACTTCTATGACATTGTTCTCATTCTGCAAAACCTGTTCCACTTTGGCCCTCTTCAATCTAGGAATTTTGAGGTCATCCTCAGATTTTAAATTAGGAATGTAGCGCTCAACATTTTTTGTCTTGGTGTGTGATAGAATGTGAGAATCCAATTCGTCTTCATTAGGTGTTTGAAAGTCGCATTCAAAACAACTAAGCAAAGTTTTATTTGTGTGTTGTGATATATGACTATTGAAGGCACTTTTACGCTTAGTCTTAAAACTACAATCAGGACACTCAAACAATGTTTCATTTACTTCTTCTTCAGAATTAGAGAAAGATATTTGATCTTCATGTAATTTTAAGTGTGTTGCGAAGAAAGCTTTTCTATGCGTTTTGTAATTACAAAATTCACATTTATACTTAAAAATTGAGTGTTTAGGCATATGACGTTTAAAATATTGCGATTTTTTTGTTCTAAATTCACAATGAGGGCACTTGTGCCACATTAAGTCTTCTTCACCAGAAGGAGTGTCAAGGTGTTGTGTATCATCTGTTGTAGGTTTAGAATTACCACTACTTTGAGAATCTTCATCCGAGTTTTCAATATGATTGCTTTCCAGGTGGGCATCAAAGGTTTCTGTAAATTCAGTTTTGAAATCGCTAGATGAACAATTCAATAATTTTGTTTCACAGTGACTCAGTACATGGCATTCTAATTTACTTTTGTCATTCGTAGTAAACTCACATTTGTACAATGCAAAGGGGGTTCATCTAAATGCTTTTTTGACATATGTCGATCTACACTTTTCTTGTATTTAGTTTCAAAGTCACATTTTGAGCATTGAAATAGTTTTTTAATGTCTTTTGTATTTGAAAGCTTATCTGCATCGTTTTTTTGATTTTCAATGCCATTTTCTTCACAGTCCAACTTATCCTCATTTGAGGGTTGTAAATCTGCGTGTCTTAACATATGCCGAGACAAATTACTCCCGTATTTTGTTTCAAAGTTACACTTTGAACATTTAAATATCTTTTTATTGTCTTTTGTATCGTTTATATGATTTTCAATGCCATCCTCTTCAAAATCCAATTTATCCTCACTGGATTGCTCCAAAGTTTGAATATTGAGACACTTTTTAGATACAATGTCAAAGTCTCTTTCTGAACATTTAAGTAAGTGACATTCCAGTTCATTTTTCTCATTGGTTACAAAATCACATTCACTGCAATGCAAAGGTTGTATATTTGTGTGCCTTTTTGACATATGTCGAGCGAAAATACTTTCATACTTCGTTTTATAGGCACACTTTGAACATATAAACAGCTTTGCTCCGTTTTCTGAATTTGGCTGTTTATCTACATAGCTTTTACTATTTTCAGGGTAATCATCATCTTCACAATCAAGTTTATCCACACTGGTGTGTTGCAACATATGTTTCTTGAACTGACTACTAAACGTTGTTCTAAAATTGCATTTGACACATTCAAGTAAATTTGCAGACGAAGAAGAATGGCGAAGGGCATGGCTTTTTAAATTGTTCTTTCTTTTGGATTTGTAAGAGCACTGTGAACAAGAAAATAGTTTTACCTCTGAATGAACCAGTTGATGTTGATTTAAATGACCTTTCTTGTGAGTAACATAAGTGCACAAGGGGCATTGATATTTATCTTTCTTTAGTTCAGGAGCCTCCTTTTCCTTGTTCAATGAGCTATTTATGTCATCTGAAGAAAAGACATATAATTCTGGAGTATCGCAGTCTTCTTCTGAAACGGATATACCAACTTCTTTCCCATCAGCATATATCTGTTCAAAAATAGAATAAATCATTTTCATTTTAATTAAGGTAAAACTTGATAAATTTTTTTAAAAAATATAGGTATGTAATAATAAGTTTATTATAGGTATGTAATAATTAGTTTATAAGTACAACATTCAGAGAGAGTATTTAGAAAATTTATAATAAAATAAAATACAATATAAGTACATTTATTATTTTAAAACAAAGTATGAGGTACTTCTGAGGCTTCTTTCGCGAGTTTATAAAAAAAAAAATTCATAATAAATCAATCTGAGTATATAAAAATAATTACATTAAAAATAACCAAGAAGCTTTGAAGCTTTCATCAGATAAGGGCCAAGGGGATTAAGGTTTATTAAAAACAATTATTCAAATTCTTTTAATAATTAAATAATCCAAGAAAATTTTTTATTTTCAGCCTCATCCTTCTGACTGTCTCGAAAATAAAATGCAATGTCTAAAATTTTAGATATTAATCTATGCATACGTCATAAATCTTAACCTTATAAATAGCAATGAAGCAGGAAGAGTGATGCAGATGTTAAGAATGTAACTACAAATAAATTGAGGACTATTAAAGATGATGAAAATGTGATAGTAAGACAAGAAGATATATATAAAAGGTGAACAAGTTACTTCAAAGATATCCTGAATGTAGATATGTATGACAAAAGAGTATGATGGAAGGGTGGAAAGGGTGGAAGGGAGGAAAGGGAAAGGTATCTTACAACAAGAGAATGTGAAGGAGCAACATGGAAAAGGAAAAATGGCGCCTGGCCAGGATGGAATTTCAATATAACTTATCATGGAAGAAGAGAAACTATGGGATGTAATAGGATAATTCCTAAACTGTGAGAAAAAAGTTTAAGAAACAAGGGGCAGAGCTAAAAAAAAATATCCTTTCTTGTGAGTACCACAAGAAGATGGGAATCTTGTTCAGGTTGCGAGAATTTTTTTCTTCTGAGCAGTTACTTCAAATATATAAGGGTCTTATTCGCCCCTGTATTCCATACTGTTCTCACATTTGGGGGGGGGAGGGGCTCCGGCTCCTCCTCTCTTATGGATAGGGTTGAGTCTAAAGCTAAAAGATTAATTAACTGTCCCCTACTTTCAAGCTCTCTTGACCCTATATCTCTGCGACGTGACGTTGGCGCACAATCCCTTTTCTATAGGTACTACAATGGCAGGTGCTCGAGGGAATTGGCCTCCCGCATTCCTCCACCGTTGCGTCGCCCTCGTTACACAAGGTGTGTCCTGCTTTCACACGAATTTTGTGTTGATGTAGGAAACCCCAGGCTAGCCCGTTGTGGTGCCTCCTCCTTTCCAGCCACCTCTGTTCTGTGGAACTCTCTACCTTCATCTATTTTTCCTCCTGTATTTAATCTTCCACTCTTCAAGGCTTCAGTCTGTGCCCACCTGAGAGATGTGCGCTAGGTGTGTGTTTGAGTGAGTTTTTCTTCACTTTGTGTGTGCCCCCTCCTTGAAAAGGGCTCTGCCCGTGAGTGGTGGCGTTTCTGTAATAAAAAAAAAATAAAAAAATAAAATAAAAAAAAAAAAAAAAGCTCTTACTCTCTCAAAAGGAAAAGGAGGATTTTTTTTTTTTTTGGTGTGGAAATTACATTTTTTTTTGTGTGTGGAAATTACAGGGAACATTTTTAACAGATGACATATATACATGAAAGAATCTTAGAAAAAAGATTGAAGCAGTAACAGGCACAACTTAGTGATAAGAAACATGGATACAGAAATATATTTTATAAATTTTTTTTTTTTTAATTAAAGTAAAAAAAAAAAAAAAAAAAAAATTAAATAATAATGGCAACAGAGAGGAAATATGGATGACAGGAAGACTCCTGTTGCTTTTGTAGATTTGAAAGCTTCCAATTCAGTGTTCAGAGAAGGAAAATGGGATGGCCCAAGTGGAGATTACAGAATGGACTGGATATTAAGAAGAAATCTCAGGAGAAAATAAAATCTGTAAATGTAATGTCAGAGGCAATGAAAACAGAGAATAGTTTATTTGTTACAAGAATAAAAGTTAAGCACTGTAGTAAAGATAATATCACCAATTTTGTTTACAGCATATCTAGAAATGATAATTAATTATTAAATACAGCATATGCTGATAATCTAACACTCTGGAATGAGAATCGCAAAGATGGTGATATTAAAAGAGATACTATTGAAGTTAAATGCAAGTAGAGAAGAGTAGAAAAGGATGAATATCATGATTAAAGAAGATGGATCGAAAATCTTCTATGGTATAATTGTAAGTATCTTTAGAAGTTTTTACTGAAGAAGTTTTGCAATAACAATGAGATTTCTAACAGGACAGCACAACACAAAAGGATGGTGTGAGAACTGTATCTCCTTATGAGGTATTAAGATTTAAATCATAAAATGTGAAAATTTTTAACATTCGATCATAAAAATTTATAATGTCTAAGTGACAGTATATCATAATTAAAAGTTTTATGAATCAACTAAAGTAATAGTAAAATCAATCCATATTAAGATAAAATTATGACATCTTACTTTTTAAATCAATATATTCAGTTCACTGCTTTAATCAATGTATTTACTCATTTTGCCTAATTGACTCATCAAAGCTTTTTTAGTTAGTTGAGAATGATTATATAAACTGTCTGTGACTCTATTAATTCAGTCTGTGTTTAAACTAATGAGTAAGATAGAAAAATTACCTAAGGTCAAAAATATCTACATGCAAATAGTTTAAAGACTGCAAATTATATTTTTAACATATATTAAATCATTGGTAAAGAGTGTGATAGGTTAAAGTAATTCTGAATCATACTTTATTCTTATAAATTTATAATTTAAATTACATATAGCCGCCTTTCGCTAGTAGGATTAAAGTCTTTCCAACTGTTCTGTCCATTGGTACCATAGGATATGTATGAGGAGGGGGTTAGAGGAGTTTCTTACAAAAGGCAAGTATTAAAGGAGTTGGCCATAAATATATGGTTAAGAATAATCTTTTACTTTTTCTCATAATTATTAAAATATATTTATTACTAGTTTTTTATATATCATAAAGCAATCTTTTAAAATATAACTGAATCTGTATGTTGGGGTTTAATGTTAAAAATTCTAACAGTATCAACAAATAGATGTGGCTATCAAAAGAATAATTTACAATTACGTGTCGATGCCTATTCTTTTACATGGAGCTGAAACATAGAGTACCACATTAATGGAGGAGAGTATGACTGAGAAATAAAGATAATGAGTGAGAAATGAAAGGGCGAGAAGCAAATAATATATTGTCTGGATGAAGAGGCCATATTAAAAAAAAGAGAAAGCAAATAGTAAAATATAAGAAAGGACTAAATGGAAATCCTCAAGAAGATATGGACTTTCATCAATTTAAAATTTAATGAAGAAAGGTATGTGCCACAAGAAAATGGACAACTGAAAAACATACTGGATCAGCTGACTTGCTGAACAGCCTTTCTGGCTGTGGGTGAAACATATTTGTTAAAATTTACTTTTGAAAGAATGGAAACATTGAAATTACTTTCAAAATTTTATAATTTTTTTCTTTCTTTCTATATATAAAAAAAAAAAAAAAAAAAAAAAAAAAAAAAAAAAAATCAACTAAACTGAAATTATAAACTGTAGATTTAAAAACAAACTTATAAACTGTCAGATTTAAAAATTAAATCAATTTTTTTTAATTATATCTGCAGTATATTTTCAAGATTGTGGAAAACACAGAAATTATCTGGAGGAAGAGTGTGCATTGCAGAAAAACTTACAAAAGTAAATCATACATACAATGAAACCTGAGTATGTGGATACTTTCAGTTACCTCATTGGTATTGTGGGAATAATTATAAAATATATTTCAAACTTTCTCCTGCACAAACGAATCATAAAATATTACTGATCTTCCTCAAATATTTAATAAAACATTTTTCACCTAGCCTAACTTTTATAAGAGTTAAATATTAATTTATTTATTTTTTAATTCATCATCATAATTTTAAACCATTCTAATAATTTAAGAATAAAATGACTAAAAAGTTTAAAATAAGCAATTTCAATCTTGTAAAACTAACACCAGTGATCAATTTTACCCTCAAACAAATTTTAAAATGTTTCGATTTTATTTGAAACTCATTAATTTAAAAATCTAATCTTTTAAATTTTTTTCAGCCAAAACCCCAAATCAACAAGATAGACAACTTAGCAACCCACTCATTTATTTCAAAACCATGATAATTTAATACCATAAATAAGTGTAGTTATTCAGTTATTACAAGTGTACCAAAATATTCTTTAGTATGCATTCATTTCATGTTCTGCATGAAAAAATTTTAAAATTATTATTTGAGAAGCAAAAATTTAAAATTTTTTTGTCAGGACTCTATATATATTAAGAACCCCTGTGTGAGATATTTAAATAATTTAGTCTTTAAGGCTAGGAATCTTACCTTTTCTCCTATATTCAATTTTTGGACAAGGACCACAGGCAATTTTGATTCTCTCAGTGTTGTCATAGCATTTTGCTCCACTCTATTTTCATTTTCACTATCAATGCTACTTTTATTATTATTATACAGTGTATTACTTTTAATTTCAAAACATTTGTTTTGCTCAAGAGAATAATATGAAAAAATCTTTTTCCTTTTGAAGTACTTCATTGTGATAGTTGATCCTGAAGTGAAATAAGATTTTTTATATATTAACATCAATAACAAAAAAAATAGCTCTTACAGTATAGGTAAAATAAAAGAGACTATGCCAAAATGAAAAAAATTAGTGTGAAATTATTACAAACCACTTCGATCAAACTCTAAAATTGCTGATGATTTATAACACCATAAGGAATTTCTGGCTCAAACTTTTCAAACTCTACAGCTCCATTCCGAAACAGCAAATCACGGATTCATCCATTTTTTTAATTTTTTTTTACAGATCACCACCACTGAGGAATTATCTGGAGAACCCTAAACATCATACAAAGACCATCACAAAATAACTTCAATAACAAACTAACTACCCTCACCATAGCATACAAGCAGTTCATCAGACCAACACTTAATTATGCATTTATAGACTGGTACTGTGCCATCTCACCCTCAAACATGAGAGAATTTACAAAATAATCAAAATACAACTCTTCAAATTATCACTGGCTGCACTAAAACTACCTCAACTCAGCATTTACACAAAAAAACAAAAATAATCCCGATTAATGTTCCCCTAGACATGATAGGAACCCAATTATATGCCAACACTCTAGACACATCACACCCTTGTCACTAGGGACAGACCTGGGGCCTGGGTTTCCTAAAATTTGTAAAGAGGTCAAAAGCACTGAAATTTTAGGTTAAGAAAATTAGATATAAATTTAATTGAGGTTTATTTAATTGTAAGGAAGGAGTAGAATATCCAACATTCACTTAAATTAATGATTATATGCATTTTCTCCGAAAAAGTTTCAAAAAAATTAGCTTTGTATAGTAAAAGTTTAAAAAAAGTACAAAAATTTTTTTTTTTTTTTTTTTCTAATTCATAATAGTGATTCAACACGTTTACCTAGGTAAGACCCTAAGGTAAAGTTTGAAAAAATGTAAAATATAAAATTATCAATTTAACCTGTATTTATACATATTATTGTTATTTTATTGCTATGTATCAAACTTGTATCATTTAGCTACATTATTTAAAAATTATTTTTTTGTTTATACTTTCAGTCAATATGGCTAAAAGATCAGCTTCTGCAGTATTTGGAAGTACTTTACAATGTTTCAGGATAGGCTCGAAATAGCTAAATGTAACATCTGCAGTCAGAAAATTAGAAGAGAACCTCCGGGTGCTACAAGTAAAAAAAATTTCAACCAAATCTTTTTGGAGTATCTAAAATCAAAACACAAAGATGAACATTCACTAGCAGAAAAGGAGCGGTCAAAAGAAACAGAAAAAGAAAAAATCTTAATTTTCTTATATTTTGTTTGAAATTTTTTTTTATTATTTGACTGACTGAGCTGAAATTTTCAAGAAAGTTGAAAGAAAATGAATAACTGGGTCAAACCACTGGTCCACATGAGCTGAAAATTTAACTGAATACCTTAGCCCCAATTTCTTGCATTGGTGGGAATAGATTTTTGATATCACATCTAGAAAAAAAGTTATAAGCACTTGAAAAAAATTTGCAAAAATCATTCCCTTCTGGAGGAAAAAATTATTTTAAAAAAACGCTATCTACTAATTTTTTTAATTTTTGTATATTGTTTAGAGGAGGGACAGGGAAACAACATTTATTTAGTGCATTATTAAATGCTATTTGTTTGAATCGAGATATAGCCTCTCAAACTTTCGAAATTGTTGAAATCTGGTCAAAAATTTACCTTTTTAAAGACTATATCTCGAAACCAACGAATCTCATTGAATAAAGTATTTAGAGGAATTTGTAGCCCCACCCCTCCTTTATACATCCACAAAAATAAGAAATGTTATAGTTGTATTTTTTTATTTTTTTTTTTTTTTTTTTTTTTTTTTTTTTTTTTTTTTTTTTTTTTCAAAAAATTTTTTTTCGATAGTTGGTCAGTTTTTGGCTTATAACATTTTTTCTATAACTCTGGGAACAAAAGTCTATTAGAAGCTTTTGTAG
>SEYY01006262.1:82500-105000 GCA_009176605.1 Armadillidium nasatum | reverse complement strand
GATAGCGCGAGAACAAGTAGAGTTAAACCAAGGTTTATTAGGTTTAGTAGAAGGGAAATAATATGCAATGTACGCCTCCATTCCAGAGAGAATCACCTCGGTTATACGCTCAGCAAACTTCGAGGGAACCCTCTCACGAAAGCAATAATCATTCCATGGGAAATCAAAGAAGTACAACCGCAAGTCAGACCAGTTAGCAGCAACGAAGTGTCAGAAACGTCTCATTGCCGAAGGCTGGGGCCGTTCTTGCGGAAGACTTGAAGAGATAGAACAAGGTACGGAGATAAGAAGGTGATCGGATGAACCCAGAGGAGGAAAGAGTTTAACAGTATAAGGAGAAGGATAAGAAGTAAGGAAAAGATAAAGTATGTTGGGTTCTTCACCAAGGCGGTCAGGGATACGGGTAGGGAGTTGCACCAACTGCTCAAGGTTGTTCTGGATAGAAAAGTTGTAGGCGAGTTCACCGGCTGGATCATGAGAACTAGATAAAAGCCATTGGCGGTTGTGAACATTGAAATCCACTAAAATGACGATTTCGTAGAAAGGAGAAGAAAGAATGTGCTCTATTTTGGAGTTTAAATAGTCAAAGATTTTTGGAGTGTCAACAGAATTAGGAGATAAATAGACAGAACAAATAAATTTAGTAGTAGAATTGCAAGAGAGTTTAAGTCATAAAGTAGAGAATTCAGAAGACTCAAAATTAGAGACACAAGAGCAAATAACATCGTTGCACACACTATATATATATATATATATATATATATATATATATATATATATATATATATATATATATATATATATATATATATATATATATATATATATATATATATATATATATATATATATATATATATATATATATATATATATATATATATATATATATATATATATATATATATATATATAATATATATAATATGTTGCCCTGTTCCTCCTAAAAATAATAAAAATAAAAAAATTAAGTAAGTAGCGTTTTTTTTTTTTAATATTTTTTTTTAAAAAAAGGGTACGATTTTTGCAAAAAAAAAGTCAAATGCTTGTAACTTTTTTTCTAGACGTGATATCAAAAATCAGTTCTCACCAATACAAGAAATAGGGGCCAAGATTATTCAATTAAATTTTCAGCTTATGTGGACCAGTGGTTTAACCACGCTACTAATTTTTTTTTCAACTTTGGGTCCAAATAACTTTCAAACCGTTATAGACTCAGAAAAATGCTCGAATACAACTCAGAACTTTGTAAAAAAATTCATATACCCTGAAAATTTCAGCTCAATCAGCCAAATAATAATAAAAAAAATTTCAAACAAAATATAAAAAAATTAAGAATATTCTTCTTGCTTTTTTAAAATTTTCTCTTTTTTTTCTGTTTCTTTTGACCGCTCATTTTCTGCTAGTGAATGTTCATCTTTGTGTTTTGATTTTAGATACCCCATAAGATTTAATTGAAAATTTTTTACTTGTAGCACCCGGAGGTCCTCTTCTAATTTTCTGACTGCAGATGCTACATTTAGCTATTTCGAACCTATCCTGAAACATTGTAAAGTACTCCCATACTGCTGAAGCTGATCTTTTATAACTATATTGACTGAAAATATAAACAAAATAATAATATTTTGAAATAATGTAGCTAATTGATGCAAGCTTGATACATGGCAATAAAATAACAATGATATATGTAAATACAGGTTATATTGATAATTCTATATCTTACATTTTTTCAAACTTTACATTAGTGTCTTACATATGTAAAGCTGTTAAATCACTATTATGAATAAAAAAAAAAAAAAATTTTTTTTTTTTAATTTTTGTACTTTTTATTATTCAAAATTCGTAATTTTCTGAATTTTTTTGGGGAGAAAATGCTATAATCATTAATAAAAATGAATGTTGGCTATTCTACCCCTTTTTTATAAGTTAATAAACCTCAATTAAATATTTATCCAATTTTTTTAAAGTAAAATTTCAGTGCTTTTGACCTCTTTACAAATTTTAGGCAACCCCGGCCAGAACCCCGGCCCCGGCCAAATTTAGGTGACCCCGGCCCCGGCCCCGGTCGGTCCCTATATATATATATATATATATATATATATATATATATATATATATATATATATATATATATATATATATATATATATATATATATATATATATATATATATAAGCCATTTTGTTACTATGCATAGGAAAAATTTAAGATTTTTGTTTTTTACCACGCACAGCAGCAAAATTGGGTATATAAAAAAATTTTTTAAATAAAAAAATGCATCTCACCCAATATATATAACCTGTGTAAAAAAATTTTTATATTTATCATTTTGGTAGTTTGCACAGAAATTTTTTTGAAAAATATTCAAAATTTTTCCCATGCACAGCAATAAAATGGTTGGGTATTAAAAAAAACTGGGAGAGGTTGTTACATATTTTTTATTCAGAATTTTTTTTGCATAAAACAACCATTTTTATCCTGTACATGGGAAAATGTTTTTGTAAATCCAAATATATTGATGCTGTACATGGGAAATTTTTTTAAAATTTTCCCGTGCACAAAACCAAAATCGTTGGGTAAACAAAATATTGCTTTAAATAAAAAATGTATATCTCACCAACTTTATAAACTTTGAAAATTTCACATAGATTGGTTGAAAAATATAAAAGTTATTCAGACTTTTTAATGGTTAGTTTTACTTTGTTTTTGAGCATTAATATTTTCTAAATGGTTAAGAAAATTTACATTATTTTAAATACAAACACTTACCTTTCATATTTTTCAAATCCCCAAAGTTCAATTCTTACGTACTCTAATATATTTTTTTTGAAAACAGACCTTATAAACTTCATCAAATTTTGCCCCCCTCCCCCCCCAAAAAAAAAAAAAAAAAATTTTTTTTTTTTTTTTTTTTTTTTTTTTTTTTTTGAAAAAAAAAATTTGAAAATGAGAATATTAGTTTTTTCATTAAAAAAAATTTGAAATTTAATTTTGAGGGTAGTTAGTTTTACTCCATTTTAAACTATATATATATATATATATATATATATATATATATATATATATATATATATATATATATATATATATATATATATATATATATATATATTCATCAAAGCCAAGATTCTTCGCTAACAAAGTTATTTCATCAATAATTATGTCAGTTTATTTCTCAAAACCTATAAAGTCATTTGCACAGTGAGGTAGAACATGCTTCCAAACAGTTCATATGTCAGATTCAGTGATTTCTTCCCATGACATCTGAATATTTTAAATTGCTTGTTTATAAAATTTTTCCCAAAATTTTGGTTTCCTCCAGTATGGCTTTTAGAACTTGGGCAAATATTCTTCAGAGAGAGAGAGAGAAAAAAAAAAATTTGAATGTTGCTATTGTTCTTTGATCCCCTGGTTGTAACAGAGAGGTTGTTTTTATTTCGATCATGGCTGGAAGAATTGTCTAAAAGCAAAAGGACTTTTAAGTCAATGTTCTGCCTCTTGAAGTAATCTTTTAGAGAATGACAAAAATACGAAGTGAACCAGTTTTAGTTACTCATGAATTTTTATTTGAAGGCCAAATAACTAGTAGGGTTTACTTATTAAACTCTCTTTGAGCCTTGGGATATTTTGAATGGTAGACAAGCAAAGGCTTAGCTTAAAATTAGGGGTGTACCGATAGTATCAATATCGGCCATTTTTTTTGGTATTGGTATTGGTTAATCTGGCTGATACTTGGCCGATACTCTGATACTCCTTACTTTTTGGATGAAGAATTATGAGAAACTTTAGATTAAAAAATAAATCTAGAGTCGATATATAAAAGTTCTAATAAGGAATTCTTTAAGCTAGCCCATAATTTGTAATCCTAGTATATATATATATATATATATATATATATATATATATATATATATATATATATATATATATATATATATATATATATATATATATATATATATATATATATATATTCACACTCACCTTCTTCTAAATCGGAGTAAACTCTCCTTCGCACACACAAAACATTAATACAGACACCCTTTAAAGAAAATTAAAAAAAAAACTAAATGATTGCCTCAACAAAAGTAGCCTCGGAGAAGCCCCGGGGGGCGGTTTCCAAATATAGCCCCTCATCCACCCCTTCCCCCATCACCACTTGGGAGTTGGTGGCCTCCGGTGATGGGGTTGGTGCCACCAAGACAGCTGCCGGCTTGTCCTGATGCACGGTCTATTTTTTTCATTAATTTCTGCAACATTCGCGGTCTTGCACTCTAATTTCCACTTTGTTGAACATCACCTCTCTTCTTCTATCATCTCTTGTTCTAACCGAAACTCAGATGTTTGAGCGTTCTGATAGCAAACCCTATTCTGTTTCCTCCTACTGTCTCTATCCTCAATTTTCAGCCAAAGGCGGATGTTGTTTGTTCTCGTGTCTCTAATTTGGAGTTCTTCTGAATTTTCCACCTTATGGCTTCAGGCTCTCTTGCCATTCTACGACTAAATTCATTTGTTCTGTTTATTTATCTCCTAATTCTACTGACTATCCTAAATTCTTCGACTATTTAAACTCCAAAATAGAAGCACATTCTTTCTTCTTCTCCTTTCTCTGAAATCATCATATTAGGTGATTTCAATGTTCACCACCGCCAATGGCTTTCATCTAGTTCTCAATGATCCAGCTGGTGAACGTGCCTTCCATTTCGCTATCCAAAACAACCTTGAGCAGTTGGTGCAGCTCCCTACTCGTATCCCTGATCGTCTTGGAGATGAACCCAACATTCTAGACCTTTTCTAACTTCTAATCCTTCTCCTTATACTGTTAAACTCTTTCCTCCTCTGGGTTCATCCGATCACCTTCTTATCTCTGTATCCTCTTCTATCTCTTCAAGTCTTCCGCAGGAAAGACCCCCTTCTTCGGAAAGGAAACGTTTGTGGCACTTCGGTGCCGCAAAGCTGGTCTGACTTGCGGTCGTACTTCTTCTGATTTCCCGTGGAATGATTATTGCTTCCGTGGGAGGGGTCCCTCGGAGTGTGCAGAACGCATTACCGAGGTGATTCTCTCTGGCATGGAGGCGTACATTCCATATTCTTTCCCTTCTACTAAACCTAACAAACCTTGGTTTAACTCTGCTATCCGCCGCAGGGATGCTGCCTTCAGGGATTACCGTCGTCTTCAAACTCCAGAAACTCACGCTACTTATATTTCATCCCGGAATCGTGCAAAATCTATCCTTCGAAACACTAAAAACTCTTTTCTCCGTCGAAAATGCAATAATCTTTCTGGTTCCTCTTCTTCACGTTCTTTCTGGCATTTTGCAAAAAATGTCAACTCTAACTTTGCTTCTTCCTCTTTCCCTCCTCTAGTATCTTCTGACGGCACAACTGCTGTTTTACCTTCTAAAGCTGAACTCTTTGCTCAAACTTTTGCCTCTAATTCAACCTTAGACGATTCCGGAGCTATTCCTCCTCCTTCAACCCCCTCTAACTCATTTATGCCTAAAATTAGTAATTTCTTCTAAAGATGTCATTTCTGCTCTCTCTGAGCTTAATACTAAGAAGGCGTACGGTCCTGATGGTATTCCTCCTGTGGTTCTCAAAACTTGTGCTTCCGAGCTTGCACCCTGCCTTGGTAAACTATTTTCGTCTTTGTCTTTCTACTTCAACCTTCCCTTCTTGCTGGAAACGTGCTCGCTCATTCAGCCTGTGCCGAAGAAGGGGGACCCCTCTCAACCCTCCAACTACCGTCCTATTTCTTTAACCTCCGTTCTTCTCTAAAGTTTTCGAATCTATCCTTAACAGGAAGATTTGGAAACATCTCAATTCTTCTAATCTTATCTCTGATCGCCAGTATGGCTTTCGTAAGAAACGCTCTACTGGTGATCTTCTTTCCCTTCTCTCTGACTCTTGGTCCTCCGCTCTTCGGCATTTCGGTGAATCTTTTGCTGTGGCGCTGGACATATCGAAAGCCTTCGATAGAGTCTGGCACAAAGCTTTGATTTCCTAAACTTCCCTCTTTCGGAATCTATCCTTCTCTCTGTGATCTTCTCTCTAATTTCCTTTCCGGTCGTTCTATAGCAGCTGTTGTAGACGGCCACCGTTCTTCCTTTAAATCTATTAATAGTGGTGTTCCTCAAGGGATCTGTCCTATCCCCAACACTTTTTCTACTTTTCATTAATGACCTTCTCTCTATTACTTCATCTCCTATCCACTCCTATGCTGATGACTCCACCCTTCATTATTCCTTTCAGTTTGAAAAACGTCCCACCCAACAGCAGTTGATAGACTCAAGAAGGGTAGCCTTGGAGCAACTAACCTCTGATCTTTCTCGTATTTCAAATTGGGGCAGAGAAAACATGGTTGTTTTCAATGCCTCAAAAACTCAATTCCTCCATCTCTCTACTCGACACAATCTTCCACACAACTATGATATCTTCTTCGAAAACACACAACTCAAACCTTCATCTGTTCTTAATATTCTTGGTGTTTCTTTTTCTCGTGATCTTTCTTGGAAAGATCACATTACTTCTCTTTCTAAACAAGCTTCTAAGAGGTTGGGTGTTCTGAGGCGCCTTCAGAATTTCTTCACGCCACCCCAGTTGCTTGCTCTGTATAGGGGTGTTGTTCGCCCCTGTATGGAGTATGCTTCGCACATCTGGGGTGGTTCCACACATACAGCTCTCCTAGAAGAAGGTGGAGTCTAGGGCTTTTCGTCTTATCAACTCTCCTGCTCTTACTAACTCTCTCCAATCTCTTTCTGCCCGTCGAATTGTTGCGTCACTCTCTCTTTACTATCGCTATTACAACGGACACTGCTCTTCTGAACTCTCTCGTCGCATACCTCCTCCATTGAGAAGAGCTCGTGCGACACGCCTTTCTACACAGTCTCATCCTTTCTCTGTCCAACTCTCCGACCCCAGACTTAACCGCTATGCTCAATCTTACATATACTCTACTGGTAAAGTCTGGAACACACTCCCTTTATCTATTTTCCCAACTTCCTTTGACTTGCATACTTTCAAACGCCGTGTATCTGGACACGTCGGCCAAAATCGACCAGGATCGATTTTTCCCAACTCCGGTGGAATTTGGTAGGCCTCTGGCCTTTGCCCACCGGAGGAGATATAATATATATATATATAATATATATATATATATATATATATATATATATATATATATATATATATATATATATATATATATATATATATATATATATATATATATATATATATATATATATATATATATATATGTGTGTGTGTGAGAGAGAGAGGAAAGAAAAAAATTAAGACATTTTATAATTTTTTTAAAAAAATAGTCTTAAAAACTAAAAAGTTGGTACAAACTAGGTGAGTAGGGAAGGGAGTCGGTAGGAGTCGCTTAATTTACCGACTCCGACTCTCCATCCCTGTTCTAAACATTTATTATTCCTAACAGATAATATTTTAATTTATAAAATATACTTGGGCACAACCATGAAATACATGACTAAGTAATGGTTGTGCAGGAATGCAATCCTCAGTTGCCTGGCAGTACACAAATGTTCTATCTTATTACTTTGTATTTCTTATAATTAAAGTATCAGTATCGGCCCCTTAAAAAAATAGAGTATCGGTATCGGCCTCTTTACAGGTATCGGTACATCTCTACTTAAAATCCCCTTCAGCATTGCCTCCTATTAAAAGTGTAATACAATCTTTAGCAACCTTATAACCAGGTTGTGATTTTTTATTTCTTGCCAAAAAAGTTTTGGATGACATTTTTCCAAAATAAGGCCATTTCATCTACATTGAAAATATGCTGATCATTGTAACCTACATCTTCAACAATTTTTCTAAAAAAATCTGGAAAGCTTGCAGCATCAATTTTATCTACACTTGCCAATTCTCTATTGATTTTGACATTATGAAGGCCTGACTGATTTTTAAAGTGGTCAAAGTTTCCACCTCACATTTAAATTCCTTTTCCTTAATTGCAACAAAAATATTTAAAGCTTTAGTTTGAATACTTTTTGTATAAAGAGGAATTTTAATTTGGCTGCAATGTTCAACCCACAATGATAAGCATTCCATTTCAATATTATGCATGTGATTTGCATACTATAAGAAGTTGATGATACCTTACCTTACTCTTTATACTCTATTTTTACTTAAAATAGTTTGAACTGTTGATTCACGAAATCCAAATTCCTGTCCAATCTTAACATTGCTTGCACCATCTTTGTACCTCTTTCAAACTTGAAGCTTTTTTTCCAAAGTAATAACTTTCCATTTTCTCTTAATGCTGTTCATATAATCTTTGGCTTTTCTTTTATCCATGAAATGAAAAAATGGCAACTAGTCTGCAAATTATTAAAATTGCCAGAGTAGAAATATGCACATCTGCTCTCCAAGGTGACTGCATGTTCACTGCACTGACTGCAGCCTGCAGATCTGGTACCTACGCACCACTGTTGCCAAGTGTCACCATCTACCATGGGGTGCTGTATACACCCAATCAAATTGGAAAAAAGCTGCGCATATTTCTACTCTGACAATTTTTATAACTTGCAGATTAGTTGTCATTTTTCATATTGCATTAATTGGGAAACACCACATGTTAAACAGGAAAGGGTAACATTTATTTGAATCACATATATTGAAGCCTTGTTAGGCAGGTTCCCTGTATCTACTATGGTGCTCTGCTCTGCCCCTTATATCTCCCAACCTTGTGAGTGGTGTAGAGTTTAATTCTTACTATATATTGATATTTATAAAATATAAATTTTATATTTTATTTCATTCCCATATATTAGTAAAACTACATAAAACTGAAAAATAGCAATCTATATACTCAATATGTATGCTTTTTATAGTAAACATTTTAAGTTTTTAATATATCTTTGTACAAAAATAATCTTTATCTCAATAAGGCTTTTTTAAATTCATTTATATTTAATTTGTTTAAATAATTTAAGCAGAGTAGAAATAAAAATCAACAACGTTTACCCATGTTTAACCTTTACAAAATGCAGCAAAATACCAGTTTTTTGAAATCTGTTTTGCATAATAACCCAATTTTCATAAACACTTGTTTAAATTTTCTGAATGAAAGTTCAAGTTGCTTTTCAGTACAAAAGTATAAAACTATATTTGCAGTTCAAACACTCCTTGAATATGGTAAAGTGTCAAAAGTATTTAGAAGCTAGGAATAGAGCTATGTAAATAGATCACTAAAGCCTATGCCTTTTAATTAAAAAGGGCTCTACCCATGAGTGGTGATGAACTGTAAAAAAAAAAAAAAAAAAAAAAAAAAAAAATACTAGGAATAATAAATCGCGATGTTAATTATAAAAGCAAGATAGTGATCAGTAAGCTCTATAATTTAGACCACATTTTTGAGTACTGTGCATAGGTTTGGGATCCTTATATAAGAAAAGACATTAAAATGCTGGAGGCAGAATAGTTCAGAGCAGTAAGTTACAAGGATAGATTAATAGAACTGAGGATATTTTCTACAGAAAGATTTCTTAAGGTGATATGATTCAGGTTTTCAAAATGTTTTTGTTGATTGACTATGTAGATGCAAGTTCTTTTTATTAGATCACAGTATGCACACCAAATGTCAGACATAGGATAAATCCACCTGTATGCCATCTAGATGTAAGAAAGTAGTTTCACAGCAATAGAGTAGTTAATTTCTGGAATGGTTTACCACAAGATATTATGGAAAATATATCTTAACACAATGGTCATTGCTTTTTTCTATGTATATTAAAATTACGAAGACAAATTCTTCTGAATTTTTTTTTTTTTAGGTTAATTGAGCCACAGAAAATGATTTTGTAAACTAAAAATATTAAAAAATTAAAAAAATAATTAACAAAGAGTAATATAATTTAACAATACACTGTACTACTTTAATGGCGTATTATAATTTGGCTTTGCACTGACAGGTTGCTGGATCAGAGTTGGAGGGAATCATGCAAAATTTATAGCTACTTTAGACAAGTAAAAAAAAAAATTAAAAAAAATTTTTTTTTTGTTTTAAACATATTGAAACTAAGACAAAATATTATGGAATAAAGTAAATTATACATATTAAATTGTTTAAAACAATTTTTTTACATTTTATATTTATATATAAGTAAAAATTTTACCACCACTCATGGGTCTGGGGGTACAGGGAGAAGAGCACCATATAGATAAATGTTCATATACCTTGCATTTGCATCTTGTATTATAATAATATGCATGAATAATAATAACCATATTTCAAGAAAAGATTACTTTAACTTAATTATTATTGCAGTATAGCAATGAAAATGCAAATGTATGGTATACAAACATTTATCTACAGGGTGGGGTCCTCTGACTCATGAGTAGTAATGATAAAATTTTCTCTCTCTCTCTCTCTCTCTATAATATAAATATATATATATATATATATATATATATATATATATATATATATAATATATATATATATATATATATATATATATATATATATATATATATATATATATATATATATATATATATACTAACCAGGGCCCCTGGTACTGTCCATTTTTACTGACTTCAATCATGGCTAATAATCTGAGAAAACTAGGGTTTACCTGCTGGGGTTAAAATTGCAAATTATACTTTTTAATGGTGGATTAAATCAAACAAAATATAAAAAAATTAAGATTTTTCTTCTTGCTTTTTCAATTTTTTCTTTTTCTTTTGACCATTCCTCTTCTGCTAATGAATGTTCATCTTTGTTTTGATTTTAGATGCCCACAAAGATTTGAAGATTTGGTTGAAAAATTTTCACTTGGGGCACCCAGAGATCCTCTTCTAATTTCCTGACTGCAGATGTTACATTTAGCTATTTCAAGCCTATCCTGAAACATTGTAAAGTACTCCCATACTGCTGATGCTGATCTTTTAACCATAGTGACTGAAAGTATAAACAAAATAATAATTTTGAAATAATGTAGCTAAATGATACAAGTTTGATATATGGCAATAATATAACAATAATATGCATATATACAGGTTATATTGATAATTTTATATCTTACATTTTTTCAAACTTTTTTTTTTTTTTTTTTTTTTTTTTTTTTTTTTTTTTTGAATAACTATTTTGAATCCAAAAAAATAAAAAAAATTTTTTTGTAGTTTTTTCAAACCATTATTATGTAAAATCTGGAATTATCTGAAATTTTTTCTGAAAAATGCATATAATCATTAAATGAATGTTGACTATTTTACTCTTTCCTTATAATTAAATCTAATTTTCTTAACCTTAAATTTCAATACTTTTGACCTCTAAAATTTTAAGCAACCCTAGCCAGAGCCCCAGCCCTGGCCAAATTTGGGAGACCCTGGTAAAAAAAATTCCAGCTTCGGTTGATATCTCTCTCTCTCTCTCTCTCTCTCTATATATATATATATATATATATATATATATATATATATATATATATATATATATATATATATATATATATATATATATATATATATATATATAAAATGTAAAAAAAATTTGTTTTAAATATAATTTACTTTTATAATATTTCAAATAATATAATTTACTTTCATAATATTTCATCTTTGTAATTTCAATATATTAAGAATAAAAAATTTTTAAAAACTTTTTTTTTTTACTTTGAAGAAATTATAAAATTTTGTATGATTCCATCAGACACTGATTCCAGCAATCTAGCAATGCAAATCCAAATGATATTATACCATTAAAGAAGAGCAATGTGTTGTTAAATTGGGGTAATTATTAGTTAAATTTTTTTTTGGGGGGGGATTTTTAGTATATAAAGTTTTTTGCAGGTGAACTTAAAAAATATTATTTCAGACCAATTTATCTTCGTAGCTGATATATGAAGAAAAAACAGCAACCATTGCATAAGGCACATTTACCAATATTATTAAGTTACTTTTAATTTTTAAGAAAAAGTTTTATCAATAAATAGATGATCAAAGTTTAGTTTGACTGACACTCTGCTTTTAAGGCAACATTTTTAAAACATATTTTTGATAACCCTTTGTAGTATTAGGGATTTTGGATGTTAGTTTAGAGTTTATATGACCCATTTATTTATGGTCCAGTTTAGTAAATTGCATGTTGCATGGGAAATAGTATGATTGGTTTGATTGTTTACATGGAGAAAGTTGGGTGTGTTATAAATCATTTATAGTGAATAACAAGTTTTTTTTTTTGGATTGGGGCAGTCTTTATAGACCCTTGTGACTTCTGTCTCTATTTTCTTATGTTCTAATGCCAATATAAATTGCATAGCCTATACGGTTAGTCTATATTGCAGGTCTACTCTAAGTTTCAAAGCAACATAAAGTATGAATATCATATTAAATTTGCGCAACTTGAAAGTGAAGAGAAAAGATTCTTCGCATCAAACTTGAAAACCCTCAAGTCTAGTTTTTAAATACATACTTGAATCCATTTTCGTGCTCTTCATCAACTGGGACATTAGCACGTGCAACAAATTAATCAACACAGAAAGAGAACCACTTCAAGGCAAAAACAACAAATGACAATAGTTTTGAATGAAAACTTACGAATTTAAAATACAATATAGGGTAAATGATTAGTATGCGGTTTTAACTCTTTTAAAATATTTAAAAGAAATATAAACACTAGGATCAAAAATTATATATAAATATCAAAGTTTACCCTATAATAAGTTGCGGCAAGTCTGGGATTTTCATTGATAAAACCCTTTCTTGATATTTGAAATTTCATAGCGATTAATCTCCGCCTAGCGGCTGTGTGAGAACTAAATCGGGGAATTTTTGCCTGATATTTAAAATACCCCCAAGTTTACCAAATAAACTTTATCATATAAACTTTGATATCCGTAACATTATGTTTTTGTTAATTTTATTAATATTTTTCATTAATATTTAAATTTTTTTTGTGCATTTGATACCTTTATTTAATTAAATTAAAAAAATTGTCACTTTTAGGCAAAAAGTGTTCTTATCATGAGTTACGAGGTGTATGCTGTAGTTAAACAAAATGTGTCGAAAATAATGGCTTCCAATGAAAAAAATGTAGATTTTTCAAATTAAAAATTATGCAGAGGTACTGTTCAAATAAATACCTTTTAAAAAATGTCATTTTTTTACTTGATTCTATGTCAAAAAGCTGATAATCTACAGGCTACCACTCATGTTCTAGGCCCGTGTATGTTTTGCCACCTTTGTTTTTGTTAATTTTATTAATATTTTTCATTAATATTTAAATTTTTTTTGTGCATTTGATACCTTTATTTAATTAAATTAAAAAAATTGTCACTTTTAGGCAAAAAGTGTTCTTATCATGAGTTACGAGGTGTATGCTGTAGTTAAACAAAATGTGTCGAAAATAATGGCTTCCAATGAAAAAAATGTAGATTTTTCAAATTAAAAATTATGCAGAGGTACTGTTCAAATAAATACCTTTTAAAAAATGTCATTTTTTTACTTGATTCTATGTCAAAAAGCTGATAATCTACAGGCTACCACTCATGTTCTAGGCCCGTGTATGTTTTGCCACCTTTGTTTTTGTTAATTTTATTAATATTTTTCATTAATATTTAAATTTTTTTTGTGCATTTGATACCTTTATTTAATTAAATTAAAAAAATTGTCACTTTTAGGCAAAAAGTGTTCTTATCATGAGTTACGAGGTGTATGCAGTAGTTAAACAAAATGTGTCGAAAATAATGGCTTCCAATGAAAAAAATGTAGATTTTTCAAATTAAAAATTATGCAGAGGTACTGTTCAAATAAATACCTTTTAAAAAATGTCATTTTTTTACTTGATTCTATGTCAAAAAGCTGATAATCTACAGGCTACCACTCATGTTCTAGGCCCGTGTATGTTTTGCCACCTTTGTTTTTGTTAATTTTATTAATATTTTTCATTAATATTTAAATTTTTTTTGTGCATTTGATACCTTTATTTAATTAAATTAAAAAAATTGTCACTTTTAGGCAAAAAGTGTTCTTATCATGAGTTACGAGGTGTATGCAGTAGTTAAACAAAATGTGTCGAAAATAATGGCTTCCAATGAAAAAAATGTAGATTTTTCAAATTAAAAATTATGCAGAGGTACTGTTCAAATAAATACCTTTTAAAAAATGTCATTTTTTTACTTGATTCTATGTCAAAAAGCTGATAATCTACAGGCTACCACTCATGTTCTAGGCCCGTGTATGTTTTGCCACCTTTGGGTATAGTACAGTTGACGTCGCTTTTGTTTTGACAATTCTCTGGAGTATCACGGTAATAGGAACATTGGAAAATAGAGACAGTTAGAAGCCACAAAGGCGTATTGAGACTGCCCCAGTCCAAACAAATAATAATATCAATGCACGAAAGACTTAGGTCTTTCCTATCCTTAGTTATCAGTTCATTCATGCAAAGATAAAAATAAAACTAAGCCCAATTATACATGCAATATTCAGTGAAACATCACCCACTACAGAAAAACTGCATGTTAGGCTTAATCATAGGTTGATCTTAAAATTCATATATACCCACCAATTTGTCTTAGACAAGATATACTATGTGAGTATTGATGATTTTCACATTAGATTAGATGACATGTATATAGTGTGACTTTAGAAACTGCATGTACTTTAAATTATTATATTGGAGTGGACCATTTTCATGAATATATATATATATATATATATATATATATATATATATATATATATATATATATATATATATATATATATATATATATATATATATATATATATATATATATATATATATATATATATATATATATATATATATATATATATATATATATATATATATATATATATATATATATATTGTTTATAATTTTTTAGTTCATGGTTGGAAATGAATATCTTTTAAACCATAATGTTTGCAAATAAAATTTATACGCAAATTAATTTAAGTTTTACTGAACATTTTTTTGGTAATAGTTTAACCCATGAGTCTGTATTTTATGCTGAAATGTAGTGCACATATCATATTTAAGAGCAGAAAACAAAAAATGGTTTACTCTGAATAGTGAAGCATTGTTTTTTGACTGGCTTTTGTTTTCATAAAATACTTGAATACCAGGTTGCCATATTTGTATATATATAGACCATTCATTATAATGAGCATTTTTTTTTTAGTTGAGAGACAGTTTTTGCCAGGTTAGGCCTATTAGCTGGTCATAGGCATAGATTCATCCTTCAAGTGAAGGTTAGGTTAAGTCGAACTTGTTTGTTTTATCAGCTCATAAGGTCTAACAAACTATTTTGACTTAGCCTAACCTTGACATGAATGGTAAATCTATGCCTACTGCCTTATAATAGACCTAACCTGACTAACGCTGTCTCTCAACTAAAAAAAAAAAGACAAAAATTACTATAACAAATGGTGTGAGGACAATTATGGTAGTTAAAAAATAATTGTTTTACCGTATAGGGGTCAACTTTTTTTTTTTTACTTTACTTTACTTTATTTAATACACTTAAATGTATATGCAAAGTATTTTAGCATATTTTTTGTCCTTATATTTTCAATACAGAAAAAAATGTATTACATTTTTTTTTTTTAAATTTAGCATAGCTACAAATAGGAAATGATCTGAATTCAAGTATATTCAGTAAATAAAAGTATGGAAAATGATTTTTTTATATTAAAAATATCAAAAACCTGGGAAATTTTTATAAAAAACTTACAATTACAATGATCTAACAAGTTATCTTCATTTGAAGTAGAATTGTCCTTTGACTGGCTTTTAACCAGATTGTTACATCAGCGTAGTAGTAAAATCCAAAGATATGTATGCAACGAAAATTTATGCAAATTTTTGAGTATATTACCTTTGTCAAAATAACTTGATAATTAACCTGTATCCCTTTATATAGTATAATCATTGATATTCATTTTGTTATACTTGAACTTTTTATGTTGGTTTCCCAAAAAAGTCTTATTACCACAAATACTTGTAATCATGAACCATTAATTTATTTTAAAATTATTTTTGGATATAATATTTTTTATACCCATGTAAAGTTCTTGAAATTTTCGAAGGTTGAATAGTTGGGTATGAGAAATTTTGTAGAAATTTTTTTTTTCCCGTATTTCCAACAATTTCAATGCTGTGCACAGGAAAATTTTTAAAAATTTTCCAGTGTGCAGCACCAAAATGGTTGGCTATACAAAAATTTATAGTAAATTAAAAATTCGTAAATTGCCTAACTGTACAAGCTCTGAAATCTTTTTTTTATATATCTAACCATTTTGAAGCTGTGCATGTGAAACATTTTAAATTATTGGTTTTCCCCTATACTGCAGCAAAATGAAGTATTGAAAAAAAAAAATCTAAATAAAAAATTAATATCTCACCCAATTGTATAATCTCTAAAACAAATTTTGTGTACTCAATCAGTTTGGTGCTGTACAATAGAAATATTTCAATTTTTCCCATGTGCAGCACTAAAATGGTAGGATATAAAAAAAAGTTGCAGAGGTTGTATAGTTGGTCAAGGTATGCATTTTTAATTTAGAACAGTTTCTTGTATATCCAACAATTTTGGTGCTGTGGATTGGAAAATTGTTTGCAATTTTTTAAAAATTTTCTTGTGCACAGTATCAAAATTGTTAGGTATACAAAAAATATTTTTAAATAAAAAATGTGTATCTAGCCCAATTTTAAAACCTCAGAAAATTTTATGTAGATTGGCAGAAAAATCTAAAAGTTATTAGACCCTTTTTTAATTGTTAGTTTTACTCCTTTTCTAAACTTTAAAAAAAAATTTACATATATATATATATATATATATATATATATATATATATATATATATATATATATATATATATATATATATATATATATATATATATATATATATATATATATATATATATATATATACGATGAACTAAACAATTTCCAAATTTGGTATTAAATATTGAAATATTATTATTGACCACATATTTTAATTGCCAAACACTACCACTATGACATTTTGCATTCACTGTCAAAATAGTATTTATTTTATTTTAAAAAATATCATATATTGCTGTTACTACAGTATGCAGTCCACATACATGTTAGAGGAGGAGTTCCCGTATAATTATGTTCATGTGACATGCATTTGTATATAGGACACATACTATATTACTTACTTTATTTCTTGTGAAGTTCACATTGGGCCGCCACATATTATATTAGCACTCATATTTTATCTCCTACATTAGTTTTTCTGACAAAGCATTCCAAAAATTTGTCACTTGGTTTATGAATTGGCATAAGTATTTACTCAAATCCAGAGTAAAAGTTTTGTATTTTAACCTTTAGAATGATAACTTCAAAGTTTCAAAAATATATCATTTGTTTTTGTTTTTTACATATTATTATATTTTGTGATTAAGAAAGATTTAATAAATTTGTTGATTTAACTTTGGTTTTTTTCCTGAGTAGAAGTTTGAAACTTAATATAAATTATTATTATAATAATAATAATTGATATATATACTAATTATATGATAGATACTATATATATATATATATATATATATATATATATATATATATATATATATATATATATATATATATATATATATATATATATATATATATATATATATATATATATATATATATATATATATATATATATATATATATATATATATATATGTGTGTGTGTGTGTGTGTGTCAAGCAATTTTGCTTTGGGCTAAAGTTACATTGAAAATTGTAATAAAAATTTAGTACAAGTTTGAATTAGGATTTAAAAAGTGTTAAAAAAAAATTGTTAAAATATAGAAATATTAAGGTTGATTTTCTTTAAAGTAAAATTTATTTCAGAGGTAGAATTTTCTGGATTTGAGTAATACGTAGGATTCTGGCATTTTAGAACTATATATATATTATTACAAGACATAAAAATTAACCATGAATGTCATATTGAAAGCTAAAATTTAAAGAAAAAGGCATATTACTATATTATTTGTTTTGCTATTGTGTGCAAATGCACATGACTCAAGATAAGAGCTACGTGCTAGGTAGAGAAAACACTGTTGCTCACACAGTGTCACTCCTGTTGTGGAAGTGTAAGGTAGTGTTTCTTCATATATAATAATAATAATTTCATATGCTCTACAATGTGTAAAAATTTTCTGAAGCAGCACATTACTAGTTTAAGCCACAAGCTGCCACTGTATATAATCCAACTGCATACATGCATGATATTCCAAATCCCCAGGTCTGCCAGAGATCTCTTTAGACTTCCAATTTATATAGATAAATTTTATCATTATTTATAAATCCTTTCTAGTAAAATTTAAAAATAAGTAAATCTGGGAGCAAAATTAGAAATAAAATTATGACTTTGGGGGTTTGGATTCGAGCAGTCTTAAATGGCACATGTGATATATATATATTATATATATATATATATATATATATATATATATATATATATATATATATATATATATATATATATATATATATATATATATATATATATATATATATATATATATTATATATATATACTTATAAAATTTATATACAGATACCATAAAATTTATTGATAATAGCCAATACTGATACTTGACTCCATCCCTATATATATATATATATATATATATATATATATATATATATATATATATATATATATATATATATATATATATATATATATATATATATATATATATATATATTTTTTTTTTTTTTTTTTTTTTTTTTTTTTCAGAATAAATATAAAAATGTCGAAAGACTATACAAAAAAATGTTATGACCCTTTCAAAAGACACAAAAAAACCAATTTTAAAAAGCCTCATTAAAATTACTCCATACCTGCAACAAAAGTATTGTTTAAAAGATGGCAAAAATCTTTTTATTTGTACTGTTTGTATAAATAAAATTTCTTTGTTCAAGAAAAGTGCAAATGAAAATTTAAGCATTGAAACAGACTCCAAAATCGATATTACAGGTATATATATATATATATATATATATATATATATATATATATATATATATATATATATATATATATATATATATATATATATATATATATATATATATATATATATATATATATATATATATATATATATGAAAGGCATAGACAGTAAGAAGCCACACAGATTTATTGATAATGTTTCAGTCAAGTAAATAATTTGTCGACCTAATGACATGCAATATGCAAAATAGTTGCATATAAACTAAATTTTAACCTAACCCAAATTTGCCACATCCAAAGGTGTGTGTAAAATTTTAGCTACAGGATATTATAAATATATAGTTCAAGTTATTTGATTAGGTTATTGTCATTTTTTTTACAGGGAATATGTTGGTTAAATTTAATAATTACCTTAACCACGATCCTTCTTTTAGATTGGGTCTTCATTATTTTACCAAGATCATCCATCATCAGTTTCCCAAAAGATTATCAGAAGCTAGCTAAATACAGAACTGTTAATTAGTTCATTTGAAACCTAGACTTTCGATATAATTATCCAGCCCTTTCTTAAATGTTGCAAAGACATACCAACCCAAATTTTTCTTCCAGATTTCATGATTTTTTCTTAAATTTCTTATCATGCTCTCTTGTCTCTGTTAAATTGTCTACTATAAAGAATTTTTGATTTTAGTATAATCACTATATATATATATATATATATATATATATATATATATATATATATATATATATATATATATATATATATATATATATATATATATATATATATATATATATATATATATATATATATATATATATATATATAAATAGATGTACCATGTACTGCTTCAGAAGCGAGGTCAGAAGGTGTTCATGCAGAAGTAGAGCCAAGTAAGTAATTCCATAATGAAATGATTTTTTTTTTAGTTAAATATGTTTTAAATTTCTTTCGAAGTTTTTTTTTCAAATATTCTGATTTGTACACGTTTCCCTGGTTGCCTTGGGGATGAACTCAACATTCTAAGTATTTTTCTTAACTTCTAATCCTCCTTCCTTCTCCTTAAACGTCTAATCCTTCTTCCTTCTCCTTATATTGTTAGACTCTCCACCTCTGGGTTTATCCGAACACCTTCTTTACTCTGTATTCTCTTCTGTCTCCAGGTCTTTAGAGGGAAGGACTACAAATTATTGTGAGGAAATGTTTGTATTTTTTCATCAAAATGCCCTTACTTTATGATTTCCCGTTGAATGATTATTATTGCTTTCGCGAGTGATTCCGGAAGTGATTCTCTCTGGCATGGATGAGTACATTCCATATTCATTCCCTTCAGGTAAACCAAACAAACTTTGATTTAAAAAAAAAAATGCTTGTTATGGTGCTATTTGTCGCAAGGACACTTCCTTTAGAAATTTAGACTCTAGAAACTCAAGTAACTTATACTTTATCTCAAAATCGAACAAAATTTATTCATAGTAACACCAAAAACTCTATTCTCCAGTAGAAAATGCAATAATCTTTCTGGTTCCTCATTCCATGCCCCTTTCTGGCATTTTGGCAAAAAAAATAAATAAATAAAAATAAATTTTGCTTCTTTTTCTTTCCCTCCTCTTGTATCTTCTGACGGCACACCAGAGGTTTTACCGCCTGCTAAAACCGAAAATTTCGTTAATACTTTTGCCTATAATTCTACGTTACACGATTCCCGAGCTATTCCTCCTCCTTCAATCCCTACAACTCAATAATACCAAATATTGTATTTTTTTTCTAATCTCTCTCTCTCTCTCTCTCTCTCTCTCTCTCTCTCTCTCTCTCTCTCTCTCTCTCTCTCTCTCTCTCTCTCTCTCTCTCTCTCTCTCTCTCTCTCTCTCTCTCTCTCTCTCTCTCTCTCTCTCTCTCTCTCTCTCTCTCTCTCTCTCTCTCTCTCTCTCTCTCTCTCTCTCTCTCTCTCTCTCTCTCTCTCTCTCTCTCTCTCTCTCTCTCTCTCTCTCTCTCTCTCTCTCTCTCTCTCTCTCTCTCTCTCTCTCTCTCTCTCTCTCTCTCTCTCTCTCTATCTCTCTCTCTCTCTCTCTCTCTCTCTCTCTCTCTCTCTCTCTCTCTCTCTCTCTCTCTCTCTCTCTCTCTCTCTCTCTCTCTCTCTCTCTCTCTCTCTCTCTTCATCTTCTCTCTTTCATATTTATTATGTTTGAATTCTATATCTTTAAACTTTCTTTTCTCATCCTCATGCTGAAAAAGTTTAAGTTATCCCTGATTTTTTTTGACCTTACCATCATTCTTATGAATAACCGTTGTACTTTCCTACTCTTTTTAATTTCTATATATATATATATATATATATATATATATATATATATATATATATATATATATATATATATATATATATATATATATATATATATATATATATATATATATATATATATATATATATATATATATATTGCAGAATTAAACGAGACCTCGGAAGAGAAATTGAAGAGAACAGAATCGATCCGTCTTCAGAGAGAGGCAGTGTTTGCAGAAATGGACGTTGCCCTCAAAGAAGATGGGAATACCCTGGGCATATTTTCACCCAAAAAGGTATGGGGTATTATGGAGTATATCAGATTTTAAAAAGAATAAATAAAAATTTTCTAGAATTTTTTTTTAATGAAGAAGTTGCTGTGATGTTTTATTTGAAATTGTTATAAAACTGTTCGTAATTAATTTTGTGCTTTGTAATGTTCAAAATTATTTTTATTATTATTATTATTATATTATTATTATTATGAACTCAAGCAATCATTTGAAAGATTCCCTAAAAATGGGTTGATAAAACTCTCTGTCTCTCTTTCTATATATATATATATATATATATATATATATATATATATATATATATATATATATATATATATATATATATATATATATATATATATATATATATATATATATATATATATATATATATATATATATATATATATATATATATATATATATATATATATATATATATATATATATACCTCATTTAGTGAACCTAAACGAGAGAGAGAGAGAGATTTATAACCTCAATAAAAAAGTGGGATAATGGCTTTAACCGCGTATTTATTTATTTTTATTTAATTTAATTTAATTTAATTTACTGATTAGAAAACATGCAGGTTCTTTTTTTCACATAGTTGATGGTAGCACAGACTAAGTATCTATTTTTATATCTAAACAATGTAGTTAGGTTATGTGTTACAAAGGAAATAAAGTAGGTAACTCCAATAGGCTGATCCCTACTAGATAAATACTCCTTCAGTTAATTATCACATAAAAATTACATAATTATATTGGAATCTAAACACGATCTAAACTTGTTTGCAACTTGGCAAACTCCTTTCGTAGAGATACACAAACTAAATTTGACTCAGTAGAGAAAAACTGATAAAAATGTTATTTTGATAAAACAAAATTTCATTGTGAAATTTGCTGAATATGATGAATGTTTTAGAGGTTATACCTAGCAACTTTATTTGAGATAATAGTTA
>SEYY01006262.1:15000-77500 GCA_009176605.1 Armadillidium nasatum | reverse complement strand
TTGTTATTATGAGAATATATTATTGTTTAAAGTTTTTTAATAACTTAAATTATTCGAGAGAGAAAAATTTAAAGAAACTTAAGAAACTTTTGTAAGAAAACTACATAGAAATAAACAGCAGCTACATTTTTGAAATCAGTAGGTGAAACTGTAAGTGATAGTTTACTTATAGCTATGGTTTTGAAAGGCCTACCTTCAGGGTATAGAACTTTTTCGACGGTAATTTATTCAGAAAGAGAAAGCCATGACATTTAGTGAATTTAAAGTAGCTCTAAAAAGTTTTGAAGAGACAGTACAGAGAAATTGTATGTAGTTTAATTTATTTGATGAGTTGTATTAGACATTATATATGTTTTTATGTAAACTTTTTATCTCAGTATATGAATAAACCAAATAATGCACATTTACTAAGCATGTATTAAAATATTTACTAAGCATGTATTAAAATATTTAAAAGGTACTATAAATTATGATTTGAAATTTTGTAAGTCAAATGAGCAGTTAAAATTAATTGGTTATTGTGATTCAGATAGGGGTTCATTAGAAGATAGATTTAGTATTAGTGGTTATGGTTTTCAATTAAAAAATAATGGACCTCTAATTTCATGGAAAAGCAAAAAGCAAATGGGTTGTTGCATTGTCAACATGTGAAGCTGAATATATGGCATTAACTTACTGTATACAAGAAGCTAAATTTTTAAGACAATTGTTATTTGACATGCAGGGTTTTAACAATAGAAAGTGTTATTGTAAATGTTGATAATCAAGGTGCTATTTCATTAGCTAAAAATCCTGTACATCACCAGAGGTCTAAACATATAGATATTAGGTATCATTTTATTAGGAATGAAATTCAAAATGGTATTGTAGATTTAAAGTATGTAAAGTTTGAAGACAATGTATCTGATATATTTACTAAACCTGTATCAAAAGGTAGATTGTTAAAATTTGAAAACATTAGAGGTATACTTTAGATTATGAGGGGGTGTTAGAATTAATCTAAAGTATATGTACTATTGATACTGTATGAAAATACACTTTGTCATGATTTAGTAAAAGACTATGTTCTATGTAAACATTTCCATTATCATTCTGTCGATTGTCCTCGTTTATTGTACCACGAGCTATACTGTGTGTTAAACATGTAAATAAAGGCCTAGATTAGAAAGCTGTGTCTCTGTGTCCTGCCCTATATTTATATTTTCGCCATTATGAATAATATAACAACAGTATGTGTTTTAACTTTTTCGAAAAATAAAATTGCTAAAACAAATTTTTATCAAGGTATTGTATCGTTGCTACTTTGTAACTTTTTTTACATAATTTAAATTTTTTAAATGTTTGCTGATTTAAAATGTTACATTAATAGCATGTTGTATGCTTTTATCATGTAATAAAAGTATTTATTAAGGAAACAATATAGTCGATTGTCTGCCTGTCATGAGATTCAGGAAAACCAAAAAAACGCGAAAATTGCAAAGTATTGACAAGCAAAAATTTCTGTTGTTTTTAAAGCAGTTTATATATTTTTCATTGGAACTTATCAAGAATTAATCGGTTTTTCAGTCTCGTGCAACGTTAACAGAATAAGATTTTGAATACAACTTCCTACCGAATTTACAAGAAAGTCCGATAAAGGAAGTCTCATTTATTCTAACATATATATATATATATATATATATATATATATATATATATATATATATATATATATATATATATATATATATATATATATATATATATATATATATATATATATATATATATATATATATATATATATATATTTAGTTTTTCTTTTTCCCTATTTTTTTATACATTTGCTCATAGAAAAAATTTATTTATAACTTTTTATTCCACAATTTTAAAATTTCATTCTTCTATATATATATATATATATATATATATATATATATATATATATATATATATATATATATATATATATATATATATATATATATATATATATATATATATATATATATATATATATATATATATATACCTCTCCTGGGAGGACTAACTACGGGTGTTGCGTAGTGGATGACCGTTTTATTCCATTTCCTCTACCTCCTATAATCTATATAGTATCAAACCCCATTTAGGTGACTGGCCTTCCTCTTGTAACAGTAACTGATTGCAAGAGGTTTCTCTGGCTCGTCTACGTATCGGCCACACGTCCCTCACTCATAGTTACTTCATCACAGGACCCTCCTCCGAAATAGTTTTTGCAGCCGTGATATTGTTTTTCAGTTCACTACATTTTCCTTCAATGTCCCATTTTCTGGATACTGAGTTGACAAGGTTTTCCTTTCTTTAACTGTTCGTTCAGATCAAGAACTGGCATATATATATATTCTGGAAAATTCCTCTATGTTCGCACGTTATGCTTTGTTCATCTTTTATCGATCGATATTTTAATTTTGATTAATGATATTTTACCCCATTTTTCGCCTATATTTCGATATTTTTTTTTTTTTTTTTTTTTTTTTTACCAGTAATAGCTACTTTCTAACGCTAGGGAGACCTTATACTCAATACGAGTATATATATATATATATATATATATATATATATATATATATATATATATATATATATATATATATATATATATATATATATATATATATATATATATATATATATATATATATATATTTTTTTATTTATTTATTTATTTCACTATCACCTTTCCCACTTTCGTAGGGTATGATATATATATATATATATATATATATATATATATATATATATATATATATATATATATATATATATATATATATATATATATATATATATATATATATATATATATATATATATATATATATATATATATATATATATATATATATATATATATATATATATATATATATATATATATATATATATATATATATATATATATATATATATATATATATATATATATAACACTAATTCAGGATTAATAGTAAATATTTTGAGAGGTGATAGAATTATAAGTATTAAGAGTAAAAAATTGTAGTTAACATTTATCTAATCCTCAATAGTGAATGGCATACGGTGATTTAAAACAGTTTTACAATATATCGATGACAGAGCCCTGATTTGCGTTGTATTGATAAATAATGTATTAATAAATAACATTCCGATATGTCAGAATTTTTTCCTACTTAATTATTTCATTAAAATAAAAAAATATTCAGAATTCTTACAAAATTATTTATAATAAACCACAAAAAAGCCGATTTCAACTTTTATGAAATTTTCCCCTAAACTTTTTATTTTACCCCTAAATATAGGGTAATCACCGAAACCGTTGTTTACGCTATTTACAACTCCATTCATAATTCTCCATTGTCTTCTTCCTCATAAAGGAAAGGGTTTTCTGACTACTTGCGGTAACTTATTATAGGGTAAACTTTGGTATATTAATATATATTATATATATATATATATATATATATATATATATATATATATATATATATATATATATATATATATATATATATATATATATATATATATATATATATATATATATATATATATATATATATATATATATATATAATATATATATATATATATATATATATATATCACGAAACATAATCTGGTACAAAGTTATTAAATTTGGCAAACTGTCGTTTCCGTTTTTGTTTATTTAAAAATGGCAAAGAAACCTGCTTCGTGATTGGTCATGAAAACAAAACTATCTGTTATTGGAGTCGGGCTACCTAATGACGTAAAAAAATAATTAATATTTTTTTTTCAATAATAAGCATTATTTTACATGTTATTTCTACAAAAAAGATTTAATTAGATTTTAAATGATTAAAAGAAATACAATTTGCTTCATGAGGGTGTTTATTAAAAAAAAAAAAAATAGGCATACACAAAAAGAGCATCACTGTCAATCAGAAAATTATAACATTTATTAATCCTACTAAGTAATACTTATACTATGGTATCAGTTTCAGTTGAACTCGCAACGCGTGAATACGTAGTTTCAATCGAACTAGCAACCCGTAGGTATGTAGGTATTTTCAGCAACCTTGTCTCGTACGAAAAAATCCACTACCATGAACGCTACAATTACCGAACCTAATTCGACTTATCATAACCTGAACTACCGAAATTGCCGTAAAAAGAGGCCTAACCTACAAAAGAATTTGCCATAAAAGAGACCTAACGTACACAAGAACGTTTGATCGACATAGTAGCCTAGGGCTAATTATAGGCAGGAAAATATCGATCAAAATAAAATATCGACATAAAAAAATATCGATATAAAAAATATCGAAACTCAGTATATATATATATATATATATATATATATATATATATATATATATATATATATATATATATATATATATATATATATATATATATATATATATATATATATATATAAATAGCTTAGGTGGAGATTGTTTCTGAGTTTCGATATTTTTTATATCGATATTTTTTTGTCAATATTTTATTAAAATCGATATTTTCCTGCCTATAATTAGCCCTAGGCTACTATGTCGTGCAAACGTTCTTGTGCACGTTAGGTCTCTTTTACGGCAAATTCTTGTGTAGGTTAGGCCTCTTTTTACGGCAATTTCGGTAGTTTAGGTTATGATAAGTCGAATTAGGTTCTGCTAGAAAAGTAAGTAATAATAATTGTGTTTATGTCTAGTAATAGTACCTCGTACCTCTGACAACCCTCTTGTTTACGATAGGCTTCTCCGATATTTTCGATTTTCGATATTTTTTAACAATCGAAACTCAGAAACAATCTCCACCTATATATATATATATATATATATATATATATATATATATATATATATATATATATATATATATATATATATATATATATATATATATATATATATATATATATATATATATATATATATATATATATATATATATATATATATATATATATATATATATATATATATTTTAATTTAATTTAATTTAATTTGCCATTTAATTCCATTTTCTTTTCAAAGTATAGAAAATGGAGATATCCGAACATTGCTAGAAAAGCAAGAATTGGACAGTTTAAAGGACAGTCTATTTCAATTTTGCAGCATAAATATTATTTTTGTTTATTAATTTTTTAGGGGTTTTTCTTTTAATGTATTTATATTACTCTTCCATGGAAGAAACGTATATGGAGAATACATTTTAACTTAATATTTTCAATATATTGAAAAATAGAGTGGTATCATGTCAGATCGAATTAATACTGGTATTAATATTAAAAAAAATTGACAATATTTTTTTTGTCTCCTCCAGTGGGCAAAGGCTGGAGACTTTTCAATATTCAGGAGTTGGGAAAATCTAAGATTTTGGTCATTAAAGGCCAACATGTCCAGATACATGGCGTTTGAAAGTGTGCAAGTCAAAGGAAGTTGGGGAAAATGGATAAAGGGAGTGTGTTCCAGACTTTACCAATAGAGTATATGTAAGATTGTGGTTAAGTCTGGGGTCAGAGAAAGGATGAGAATGCATAGAGAGGCATGTCACATGAGCTCTGCTCAATGGAGGCTGTATGCGACTGGAGAATTTTGAAGAGCAGTGTACATTGTAATAGTGATAGTATTGAGAGTGACAGAATTCAACAGGCAGAAAGAGAGCTGTATGAGTGGAACAACCCCAGATGTGCTAGGAAGGCATACTCCAAACAAGGGTGTATAGCGCTCCTATAGAGAACAATCAACTGGGGTTGTGTGAAGAAATTAAGAAGATGCCTTAGGACACCCAGCCTCTTGAAAGATTGTTTAGAAAGAAGTAATGCCAAGAAAGATCATGTGAAAAAGAAACACAGAGAATATTAAGAATAGATAAAGGTTTGAGTTGTGTGTTTTCAAAGAAGATATAGTTGTATGGAAGATTGATAAAAGAATTTTGAGGCATTGAAAATGACATGTTTTCTCTACCCAAATTTGAAATATGAAAGATCAGAGGTTAGTTGTTCCAAGGCTACCTCCTTGTGTCTACTGTCTACTAACTGCTGTTGGGAGGGATGTCTTTCAGTAATGAAGGATGGAGTCATCAGCAAAGGAGGGGATAGGTGATAAAGTAATAGAAAGGTCATTAATGAAAGGTACAAAAAGTGTTAGAGATAGGACAGAACCCAGAGAAACACCATTATTAATAGATATAGAGGATGAATGGTGGCCATCTATAACAGCTGTTATAGAATGACCAGAATGGAAATCAGAGAGAAGGATAAATTCTGAAAGAGGAAAGTTTAGAAATCAAAGCTTTGAGCTAGACTGTATACAATAGGGAGCTGCACCAACTGCTCAAGGACATTTTAGATTGCAAAATGGAAGGCACATTCACATACTGAAGGCATATTCACATACTGAAGGCATATTCAATGAATTTAGGATAGTAGAATTACGAGATAAATAATTAGAACAAATGAATTTAGTTATAGAATTACAAGAGCTTAAGCTGCAAGGTGGAAAATTTTGAAGATTCTAAATTAGAGGCACAAGAGCAAACAACAATGTTGTGCACGTATGCACAACAACTGCCTTTGGCTGAAAATTGAGGATAGAGATAGTAGGAGGAAACATAAAGGTTTTTTTTTATCAGAGCACTCAAACATCTGAGTTTTGGTCAAAAATATGTGGTGAGGTCTAGAAGAAGAGAGTGATGTTCAACAAAATGAAAATTGGATTTGAAGGCTGTAAATATTGCAGAAATTACGGTAAAAAAAAATTAGCTGTGCATCTGGAACAGCTAGCTGCAAAATCTTGGAAGTGCCAATATTTTAAAAATATTAATTTTTATATTAATGTAGTTTGTGCATTTCTTAAAAGTTGGCTAAATCTTTCTACTTTGAAATAATTATACTTCTAGTATATTTATCTATAGAAGGCTATTCTGTAGGGGCCTTGCAAAAACTAAACATATTGCTGAAAAAAATAAATAAAAATAAGGTAAAGGTGGAGATTGTTTCTGAGTTTCGATTGTTAAAAAATATCGAAAATCAAAAATATCGGAGAAGCCTATCGTAAACAAGAGAGTTGCCAGAGGTACTATTATAAGACATACACACAATTATTATTACTTACTTTTCTAGCAGAACCTAATTCGACTTATCATAACCTGAACTACCGAAGTTGCCGTAAAGAGGCCTAACCTACACAAGAAGTTGCCGTAAAAGAGGCCTAACCTACACAAGAACGTTGGCACGACTATGAAATGAAACTGAGTTATAAAAAAAAGTTATAGGCAGGAAAATATCGATTAAAATAAAATATCGACAAAATAATATCGATATAAAAAATATCGAAACTCAGAAACAATCTCCACCTAAGCCTAAAAATAAATTACTACCATAGCACTTCTAATAAAAATCTGAGTCAAATTTTGACTTTAAAATTGTTATTTTTAAGATGAAAACTTTCTTGAAAAGTTTTGTTTCCCAGGCCATTTGCAAAAAAAAAAAAAAAAAACAAATAAACCTATCAAATTTTTCTTTTATTTATTATTTCTTTAATTTATGATTCATAAATATTTTCAAAAATATTACTGAGGATTTGTAGAATCTCATTTACTACCAATGTAAAATTTAAACCTTTTATTGCTAAATAAGTACTAAAAATAAAATATAGAAATAATTCCTCTTTCATATTTAGTTTTCTTTTCCAAATTTTTGCACATACATAATGCACCAAATTTGATGATGCCTTCAACAAAAACAATAATTATGGCTTTTTATACAAAAGTTAAGTATATTACTTTTGCAATTTTTATCTTTTTCAGTTTCTTGTCATTAAAATATTAAAAAATCACATTAACAGATAAAAAATTCTAAATTTATATTTAATGTTTTACAGTATCTATTCATTGTATTTGCCATCAACAAGCTATAAGAAATAAGAAATTTATATATTCTAAATATAAGTCTCAAATAAGGAAAAGTTATCAGTTGAATTTAAAATTTAGTTTGAACAAGAAATATGTATAAACTATTTGTGAGAATTTCAAAGCGGTACACAAAGTAAAGAAAGAAAAAGTCTCCTATATAATTTATACATAATGTAACAAATTAACCATTAATATTTAGCATTTAAAGAAAGATAAGACAAAACTAATAACTGCAAAGAGTTGTACAAAAGCTAACTATCCACTTACATAGTTTATGAAGACTGCTTTTAATGGAGAGTAGAAAACAAGTTGCAGAGACCTTTGGATATTGGTTTTATAATACCTGCTATCCTTTCAGTTAGTTATATATGTTCTCATATTGTTGTTTAAATGCTTGTAGGTCAAAGGAAATTAATGTATTATTAATCAAAGTAAATACTAACCTAAAAAGTAATATAGCTCATTTTTTTTGTGATTTTTATAATTGACTATAAATATAAATACTCAGTCTTATCAATCAAAGAACAAACTTTAATACATTTATGCAACTCCATTCCATATAATGGGGCTTTTCAGTAAGATTCCTTTCCTGTATTTGCATTTTTTTTGTAACTCATTACATAAAAAGTTTGTAGTAAAATAAAAGACCTTTGTGTTTTAAGAAACTTAGTAAATTGATCAACTTATCAACTTGCGTCAGCCTTGATAGGCCATTGTAACTTTTTTTTTAATTCTTATATATTATTTATTCAACACAAATATTTCAAATAAATTTGATTGAGATTTAAATTTTGGGAATTTTGGTAGTATTTTTTTTTTTATTATTATTATTTTTATTATTTTTATTATTATACTGTACATGTCATATTCAATTTAAAATTTAGTTTGAACTAAAAATGCATTGTTTGATAAATCCATTTGGCTATATTATTAACTTTAGTTTTGATTTTAACATTTCAAGTCAGTATATTTATATTATTGTGTTAGTTATAGCTCCCAAAAAAATTTTATTGTTTGATAGAAAAGTTTGATTTGAAATTATTATTATTAAGTGCTTCGCTTAGTGTTATCAGATGGTTTCCTATTCGTTATTTTTTATAATAATTATTATTATTTTATTTTTATTATTATTATTATAAAAATAAAAAAGTACTATAGTGTTAAGGAATTTGATTAGACATTTTCTTATTCTTTTATTATTATTTAGTGACATCCATAGTAAGGAATTAGAAAATAGCAATGTTCTTTTTCTAATTTGCATATTTTAGATATAACTTTAATTTAAATTACTTTCACATATATTTTACAATAACATAATTTAAAAATACTTTTATTCTCCTTGCAAAAGAAGTGGGGGATGGGGTAAATTGTTGGTTGGTTGTTCCCCTTCATTTATATTAGTAAATATTTTTAAGTACTGTAAGTCTTATTTTGTAGTATTAAAACTTAAAAATTAAGTTGATTAAACAAAGATACAGGAAATTTTGGAAGATAAATCAACTTTTGAGAAATAACTTAATGTCGTAAAGATAATGCAAAGTAATATTGAGCTTTTAAACTTACATAAAACTCAGAAGTACTATCAAGAATAGGGTAATTGGTCAATGCAAATAGTTTTAAAATTTTTGACCTTTCTCACTTTTAAGTAGTTTGTTCACACTTCCTTGAATATGATTTAACAGAAGAATTTTTGACAGCTCATTACATCTTGAAGTATTATTATTATTATTATTTGCAGCTTAAACTTTTAATTGGAGCTTGGTACTGTAGCTATATAAAATTTGAATTACATAGTGGTGTCAATTTTTATTTAAACTTTAAATTCTACATTGTATTGGTATGGATCCATATATAAGTTCCTCTTGTGACTCATTCACATCTTTTGGAAATATCACAAATCCTCTCACCTACTTAGATATTTTATCAGAAAATGATTATTTAATATTTCTTCATGGTAATTGTGAATCATTGCAAGATTGTCACAATAAGACTGATGATTTGGATCAAGAACCATCAGCTTATTCGGAGTTTGAAATTCATAACCAGGAAAGAACTGCCTTTAATGGAAGTCTGCATCATGAAAATCAAAGCTTAATTCCAGTAGACCCCAATTTCTAATACTAATGAATATGATACAAATAACTCAATAAATCTGCAAAACATTTGTAAAGAATTAATTATGGACAGTGATGTATTAAATATACCAAATTTTAATGTCATTTATTGACTATGTTCAAATACAGTGCCTCCAGAAACTTCCCATAATGCTTATAGTGCCTTTGAAAATATAAATGATAACTCTATGAAAGGTGATTTCATGGATTACTCAAATCTTGAAGATAATTTTAAACATTTTGGGTCAAAAGCTCTAACTTTGATTTAGATAGTCTTTTTTCTGATGATGATGAAAAAAACTGCTGAAATTGGATACTGGGGTTAAAATTGAAGGAAACAATCCAGCACCATATACAAATAATTTAGATTTTATATTGAAATCTGAAGAGACAAATCCTAATATGGTGAAAATTTGTACAAATTTAGATATAAATATAAATTCCATTTCTCAAAGGACCAAATCTTGTGAAGAAAGCAAAGATTTTATATCCATTGGAAATGAATCTAATGACGATGAAAACTTTGATATGTTTGATTCTGCATTGTTACAAGAGCCAAAAATAAATCACAAGATTATACAAAAATCAAAACCAGATCATTAATAGATTTAAGAAGAGTTAAATATAATTCAAAAATGGAAAACTCTAGTGAAACAATGTCTTTCAACATAGGAACATAGGAAAATAGAGACAGTTAGAAGCCACAAGGGCCTATCAAGACTGTCCCAGTCCAAACAAATAATAACAATAACAATACTAATACATGCACGAAAGACTAGGTCTATCCCATCCTAGTTATCAGTTCTTTCATGCATAATCATGCATAGATAAAAGTAAAACTAAACCCCATTACATATGCAATACTCAATGAACCATCACCCACTACAAAAACTGCCTAGGTTGATCTGTTGATCCAAAAATTCATATATACCCGCCAATTTGGCTTAGTCAGATTATTCTATATAATACCCAAACCATCCATATATCTATCTAGCCCCTTTTTAAATTTGACAAGAGAATCACAGTCAACAATCTCTTGTGGCAAGTTATTCCAAAAATTTAACAACTCTATTACTGAAACAGCATTTTCTTAGATCGAGATGGCATGGCTTCTTTTTAATTTTCTTATTATGTCCTCTAGTTACTCAACACACACACCAAGACTTTAGTTAATAAAGACAATCCTCTTATATCGTAAATTCCTCCCAAATGAGCATCAGAAAGTGAATTATTGCAAAGTAACTTAATAATGGGTGGGTCATTTATGTTACCTGTTACTTCTGCTCCCTGCTCCCTGCTCCCTGCATTTCAAAACCAACATATTTACTATTAAGTAATGAACAGCTCAAATTACTTAGTTCTATTCCAAGTGCAAATAGTGTCCCACCAGCAGCCAAGGCCTCTTCATTTTTTAGTGCTACTAAAGGAAAGTATAATTGTATTAATCCTCTTCCAAGTCAAAAGCTGCATAAAGAAACTGCACCAAATATGAACAGTGAGGCTTTTAGTAGTCAGAAAAATGAAAAAAAAATAATAATGATTGATTTAAAAAACTTTGTCAAAATTGAAATTTACACCAAACCACCAAAACAGATGGTTTTAACAAATTGTAATAAGCAATGATTGTTCACAACAGTTAATATAAATGAACCACTTCAAAAAAATTGTGTCATTAAATCCACTTTAAGCAAGTTAATGAATTCGATAAAAGAAAAAATTCCAAATATTTCTGATGAGGTTAAAAAATTAACATAACACTCTCTACAGTAAAAAGATCATATTTAACGATGGAAGAAATGATTTGTGTTAAAAAACAAGTTAAGTTATTACAACTGATACAAGATTTGATAAATGCTTCTCATTTTTATAACCATCTTTAATGCATCATTTTGTAAAGATATCTCAAAAAAAGAACATGAGCTTCAGAACCTTTTCGAGCGGAATTACCTTAAAGTTATACCGCATGATACTCACCACCTACTAATAATAAATTTGGTGTTAGTGCAGATTTTAAGCAAACAGAAACCAACTGTAAGAATGAGAAAGTATAAATCAAAAAAATGAACTTCCTGAAGAGGCACATAAAGAATTTGAAGAAGAAGAAGCAAACAGTTAAGTAATTGCTAGTATTTCAGAATATTATTTAGCTAAAGGAAGTTGCATATTTAATAGGGATGGGCTGGATATCCAGTTATCCAGCCTTTTTTTTCAGTATCTGGCTGGATAGTCAGAAATTGATAAAAGGCCAGAAAACAGGATATCCGGCCCATCCATAATATTTTAGTACTTTGAAAATTTTAATTCTTATAATTAAGAATTTCTACTTAAATATCCTGCCAGAAACTAGAAAAAAATACTGGATATCCTGCCCATCCCTAATATATAAGCTGGAATTTAATTTAGGGTTTTATTATTCCCTTATTCATTTATATGGAATTGTTCTTTACATATTCAGTTTTATAAATGCTAAAATTTCATATTATTAAAATAAAGATTTTTGTACATGCAAATTTTAAATATTTCAAAAGAGTTTTGTAATAGAAGTTAAATAAAAATCAGTTGTGTTGGGATCCAAATTAAAGAACAGGAATCCAGCCTTTAAAATTTATTAAAGGTTTTCATTTTTTATTAAAGACTTCTTTGATTTTAAGCTTTTTGATGTTTCATCATTCCAGAGAAACTATTTTAATAGTCAATTCCCCATTTGGGCCTTGAAAGGTTGGTTATGAATGTAAAATTAAGGTTACAACCATTTTTACTATCAGTCATTGTTACAGTAACTTTGAAGTAAAGAACAATGTTAATGATACTTATTCTACAGGAAATTTTTCCTTTGTTTATTACTATGATTTTATGGGAGGGAAGATACTGAAAATTTTTTTTAAAAAATTTTTAATGAGTTAAATTTTTTTTTCTTATAAAATATTCAAAAACTAGATTTAGTCAAAGTTTTATAATATAGTTTTTCAATTTTTTCTTTTATTATTTTTTTTTATTTAATTAAAATAAAAAGAAAGCTAAATTTTGTAATCCGCGACAAAACTTTTTGAAATTAAAAAGCTTAGTCATTAGTGTGAAATTAATTATTAAAATTTACATTAAGGTTGAAAATGGTACATTTCATCAATATATATATATATATATATATATATATATATATATATATATATATATATATATATATATATATATATATATATATATATATATATATATATATATATATATATCATATCAATCACAGAAAGCCCAGTCAAGTTGAGGGCACAAAATGAAGAAAAATTGACCAGATTCAGCTTAACATTAATTCCTTGAGTGAGTTTATGTGTAAGCCAAATAGTGATAAAAATTTTATTTAGTACTGAAAACATTCAATGGCAATAAATTATATATTGTTGCAGAAGTTGGATAGGAGTTGCCTCAGTGAGCAATTCTGAAATTACGATGTTTTTTTAAAACTCATGGGAAAATGTTGCACCCCTTGTGATGCGAGGGTATCTTACAGGTTAGTGATTAGCTCCTTAAGGCTTTGCTGCAGTAGTATTTATTAAAAAGAGACCCTTACATCATTGTTATATCTAGATAATTAAGAGTGTTGGAGAGCAAAAAGTAATAAAGGCTATTTATTAAACTTTCAAAAAATAAGTAGAACTGGAATCATCATCATATGTGAAAAGTTACTGCAGAGTTGAGACAAAATCTGACACAAATTTCAACTAGCATGTGTAATTGTAGATTAAAATAGCCATTGGAATGGTACCATAGTTTGTAGTGTGTATCATTACCAGCAAATAAATTGATAATCAAATGGTTTGCCTGTTATGTAGTATAATAGTTGTAAACACAGTATGTCAGTCTTTTTTTTTTATCAATTATAAAGTTTAAAAATTTAAAAAACTTTTGGTGAACAGGAAATAAATTTGCTTTAGTTCGCCTCTTCATATTAAATTGAAAGCATATACATTTTATGATTTAGTAAATTTGAAGCTTCTAGGAATATAATGCATTAAATTTAATAAACTGAAATGTACAAGAATGCGATATTTAATCCAACTAGAATTGAAATTAATTTTTCATTAAATTTCTTGTAGATGACTCTGACCATAAGTGTAGATCTACACCTTAAGGAAATTGGAGGAAGATAACAGAATTTATATTGAAGTTGAGGGTTTTTACATTTTTATTGATTCCTAACTCTAGTACCAAAAAGTTGGTTATGAAAATCCACATCTGTGTTGAGTTTTAACTTAAAAATATTTATAAATACAATACTTCTCAAAGTATTTTTTTCATCCCAACCCCTTCTAATGAAGCAAATTTTTTTTCACAGCCCCCATTTTCAATTACTGTAACAAAAAAAAAAAAAAAAAAATTGAATAAATACAAGGAAAAAATAAAAATTTTTTTAAACTTCTTGCAGCTCTGTTTTAATTTACAATATTTCAGTAAAAACTGAAAGTATAATTATAAAGTTATTTTATATTAGATTAAAAAATAAAAAAACAAAGATTGTTTGAACTACTATTTTTTAGTTTAATATTGTATCACATAAATAAAATTATGAATTGAGTGTACTTATGAGCAAAGGTAAAACAATTTATTTAAAAACAAATTTTAATATTTTAAGTTCGAAATAGAATATGGTATTTCCTAAGGAAATAACAGAACTTTAAATAGCACCCAAAAGTTTTCAGATTTTCATTTCAGATTTCTTATGGAAATTAAGATTTAAGTTTATATTTTTGCAGATAAATAATGCTGTTGAAGTTTCTAAACTTTAGTGTTAAACTATGATAGGCAAATATTCCTATATTATGATTGTTATTATATATTTCTATTTTTTTTTCTAGTTATGGTTTTGGTAAAGAATTTTTAAACATTTGTGATAATTATTTATTATTTTCAGTGCAGGATATTTCAGGCAGTGCAGAGTGTGAAATAAGAAATGAAGATCTCACATTTTACATAAATAAAAGTGGATCAGAATATATTTCAAGAAGGCTGCACGAATTGATAGAAACCCCACCCCATTGTCATCACTCGAAAAATCTAAACATTGGAAAAGAGTCTTGCAGTATAAACACCTTTCTAATTTGATGAAGAACTACATTTACATTTTTTGGTGAGTTCTTAACAACTTTTGTAAATTATTTTTTTTATTGCTATTGTTTTTGTCAGAATACTATTGTGGATCTTGACAATTTCCTCAAATTGTCTAACTTGAGCTCAGACTTTATCTGTGACTCCAAAACCCAGTTGAAAAAGTCTTTAAGTTTCTTACAGCAGTAAAGTGGTGAAATGTAATGTGTTTGTTTTAACATATATATTTTACATATATTCGTTTAGGGCGAGGAGAAGCTTACATTTTTAAAGAGTCGTTGAATTCCTCCCTTACTTTTTGATACTCTTCTTGGGCTGCACAATTGATATCCAGGATCTGATAAAACCTTTCATCTCCTGCAACTGAATCCTGAGCAGCTATGCACAGCACAATATATATATATATATATATATATATATATATTATATATATTTATTTATTGCTTCCGTGGGAGAGGGTCCCTCGGAGTGTGCAGTACGCATTACCGAGGTGATTCTCTCAGGCATGGAGGCGTACATTCCATATTCTTTCCCTTCTACTAAACCTAACAAACCTTGGTTTAACTCTGCTTGTTCTCGCGCTATCCGCCACAGGGATGCAGCCTTCAGAGATTACCGTCACCTTCAAACTCCAGAAACTCCCGCTACTTATATTTCATCCCGGAATCGTGCAAAATCTATCCTTCGTAACACTAAAAACTCATTTCTCAGTAGAAAATGCAATAATCTTTCTGGTTCCTCTTCTTCACGTTCTTTCTGGTATTTTGCAAAAAATGTAAACTCTAACTTTGCTTCTTCCTCTTTCCCTCCTTTAATATCTTCCGACGGCACAACTGCTGTTTTACCTTCTTCTAAAGCTGAACTCTTCGCTCAAACTTTTGCCTCTAATTCAACCCTAGACGATTCCGGAGCTATTCCTCCTCCTTCAACCCCCTCTAACTCGATTATGCCTGAAATTAGAATTTCTTCTAAAGATGTCATTTCTGCTCTCTCTGAGCTTAATACTAAGAAGGCGTACGGTCCCGATGGTATTCCTCCTGTGGTTCTCAAAACTTGTGCTTCCGAGCTTGCACCCTGCCTCGGTAAACTTTTTCGTCTTTGTCTCTCTACTTCAACCTTCCCTTCTTGCTGGAAACGTGCGCTCATTCAGCCTGTGCCGAAGAAGGGGGACCCCTCTCAACCTTCCAACTACCGTCCTATTTCTTTGACCTCCGTTCTCTCTAAAGTTTTCGAATCTATCCTTAACAGGAAGATTTGGAAACATCTCAACTCTTCTAATCTTATCTCAGATCGCCAATATGGCTTTCGTAAGAAACGCTCTACGGGTGATCTTCTTTCCCTTCTCTCTGACTCTTGGTCCTTCGCTCTTCGGCATTTCGGTGAATCTTTTGCTGTCACGCTGTACATATCGAAAGCCTTCGATAGAGTCTGGCACAAAGCTTTGATCTCCAAACTTCCCTCTTTCGATATCTATCCTTCTCTCTGTGATCTTCTCTCTAATTTCCTTTCCGGTCGTTCTATAGCTGCTGTTGTAGATGGCCACCGTTCTTCCTTTAAATCTATTAATAGTGGTGTTCCTCAGGGTTCTGTCCTATCCCCAACACTTTTTCTACTTTTCATTAATGATCTCTCTATTACCTCATCTCCTATCCACTCCTATGCTGATGACTCCACCCTTCATTATTCCTTCCAGTTTGAAAAACGTCCCACCCAACAGCAGTTGATAGACTCTAGAAGGGTAGCCTTGGAGCAACTAACCTCTGATCTTTCACTTATTTCAAATTTGGGGCAGAGAAAACATGGTTGTTTTCAATGCCTCAAAAACTCAATTTCTTCATCTCTCCACTCGACACAATCTTCCACACAACTATGATATCTTCTTCGAAAACACACAACTCAAGCCTTCATCTGTTCTTAATATTCTTGGTGTTTCTTTTTCTCGTGATCTTTCTTGGAAAGATCACATTACTTCTCTTTCTAAACAAGCTTCTAAGAGGTTGGGTGTTCTGAGGCGCCTTCAGAATTACTTAACGCCACCCCAGTTGCTTGCTCTGTATAGGAGTGTTGTTCGCCCCTGTATGGAGTACGCTTCGCACATCTGGGGTGGTTCCACACACACGGCTCTCCTAGAGAAAGTGGAGTCTAGGGCATTTCGTCTCATCAACTCTCCAGCTCTTACTAACTCTCTTCAATCTCTTTCTGCCCGTCGAATTGTTGCGTCACTCTCTCTTTACTATCGCTATTACAACGGACACTGCTCTTCTGAACTCTCTCGTCGCATACCTCCTCCATTGAAAAGAGCTCGTGCGACACGCCTTTCTACACAGTCTCATCCTTTCTCTGTCCAACTCTCCGACCCCAGACTTAACCGCTATGCTCAATCTTACATATACTCTACTTGTAAAGTCTGGAACACACTCCCATCATCTGTTTTTCCAACTTCCTTTGACTTACATACTTTCAAACGCCGTGTATCTGGACACGTCGGCCTCCATCGACCATGATTATAGATGCTTCCCAACTCCGGTGGAATTTGGTAGGCCTCTGGCCTTTGCCCACCGGAGGAGATATAAAATATATATATATATATATATATATATATATATATATATATATATATATATATATATATATATATATATATATATATATATATATATATATATATATATATATATATATATATATATATATATATATATATATATATATATATATATATATATATATATATATATATATATATATAATATATATATAATATATACCATTTTTTTTTTTTTACCTTCTCTCCCCCTGTTGAGGCGGCCACACTTCGCTAATGAAGCCTCCCGCCGCAGTCGGTCTCGTCCAGAGATCTTTCATAGAAGTGATGCCCCAGAAGATTTTGGGGCGACAGTTGGAGGGACAGTCTAAAAGAAAGTGATTTACGGTCTCCGGGGCCCTTTTGCATCTGGTACAAGTGGGAAGATGTTGCCTGGTTTAAATTGAATTTGTGTTTGTAATGTTGTAAGTTTGGGTGGTGCCCGCATCTCAATCTTGCTAGTGAGATTTGTAAGTGTCTTGGGAGGTTGTTGGAGTCGGTGTTTATTTCGGGAGGGAGTTCGTTAAGGATGCTGTTTGGAGGTCTGTTGATCATATATGAATGAGTTAGTTGAGTGTGTATATGTTTGGTTGTTGTGGTATTGGGGGGAGGAGGGGGAATGTGATTTAGGATCCGTTTGTAAAAGGCTCCGGTGGACGATGGAGGTTGTTTTAGTCTTTGATTGGTTGGTTGGAGGAGAGTTTTGTGACATGGGTGTGTGGGTAGACTGGTTTTTGCATAGAATTGGGTGCCTATCATTTCGAGGTGGTTCCTTATAGGTAGTATCTTGGTTGTCGTTATGAAGGTGTTGTTGAGGGGTTGTGGGTGTGCAGCCGGTAATGGTGCGAAGGGCTTTATTTTGTGTTATTTGGAGTGTCGTTAAGTTTTGGTCGGAGAGTAGAGGGTGCCAGATGGGGGAGGCATAGTTGATGGTGGGGCGTATAAATTGTTTGTAGATTGCAATTGAGGTTTGTATGTTGTTGTGTATTGTCAGTGTTGGCCACTGTTTTGAGGATGTTGAGTTTTCTGGTTGCGGCTGTGGTGGTATTTTGAATGTGTTTGGAGAAAGTGAGGTGAGTGTCAAATGTTAGGCCGAGAATCTTTGGGGATTTGTTGAAGGGTATGGGGGTGTTGTTTAGTAGGACTTCTGGGTAGGTGTTGGATATGTGTTTGTCTGTTGTTATGAGGGTTATGGAGGATTTGTTTGGTGATGCCGTCATCCTGTTTTCTACTAGCCAAGTTTGGAGTTGTGTTAGGTAGTCTTGTGTGAGTGTTGTTGCGGTGGTGAGGTCTTTGTGAGTGGTGGCAATAGTTATGTCGTCGGCGTATGAAGTGATGCGGGTGGAAGCTGTTTGGAGTTGTGGGAGGTCTGCTGTGTATAGGTTGAATAGAGTGGGGGAGAGTATGGCTCCTTGGGGAACTCCGTTCCTTATGTTGATGGTACGTGATTTATGGCCGTTTTGTTGTATTTGGGCGGTTCTGCCTGATAGGAAGTTGGATAGCGATTTCTTAGTATTTGTTGTGATGTTGGATTGGAGGATTTTATGGATAAGATTATGTCTCGGGACAGTATCGAAGGCTTTGTTTATGTCAATTGCTATTAATATAGTTTTGTGATGTGGCTTATGGTTTAGTCCGTTTATTATAGGTTGGATGATGTTGGTAAGTGCAGTGGTGGTGGAGTGGTTGGGTTTGAACCCGTGTTGGAAGTTTTGTTGTGGGATGAATTGGAGGATAGAATTTAGGATTAGTTTTTCAAGAAGTTTTGAGATGGTGGATAATAAGGAGATTGGGCGGTAAGAGGAGGGGTTTGAAGGGTCTTTGCCGGGTTTTAGTTTAGGGATGATTAATGCTTTTTTCCATAGGGGAGGGATATAGTTGAGTTGGATGGATTTGTTGAAGATGGAGGTTATGTATGTGATTGTGTGGATGGATAGGTGTTTTAGGTGAATATTTGATATGTTGTCTGGTCCTGTAGCTGGAGAGTTTTTGATAGATTTAATGGTGTTTTGTGTGTTTGTGGGTGTGATGACGTTTAGGTTGTTTTGGTTGTTAGTGTAGCTTTTTCAGTTTTTTGATTATTTTTCTGTTTTGAGGGTGGGTAGGTAAGCTACTTTGCTTAGCGAAGTGTGTGGCTAGTAGGTTGATGTGTTGTTTGGGAGTTAAAGGGGTTTGTGTAGTGGGATTGGTTGGAGTTTCGTGAGTGTGAAGAGGGTTATATATATATATATATATATATATATATATATATATATATATATATATATATATATATATATTATATATATTATATATATATATATATATGAGATGGAATAAATATAAATTTTTAATATTTACAAATACAATTTTTTTTTTTTATTCGTGAATATGAATATGAATACGAATATTATGAAACCCATTCTTATTCTATCTTCAACATAAATATTAGATTCTTGGTAGTTTCTAAAGTTCGCCCCAAAAAATCTGTACTGACTACAATAAACAACTAAGGAGAGTTAAAAAAATTAAGTATAAGTGTTTGCATATAAAATAATGTAAATTTTCTTTAAAGTTTAGAAAATATTAATGATTTACTGAAACTGAGTAAAACTAACCATTAAAAAGAGTAATAACTTTTATATTTTTCAACCAATCTACATCAAATTTTCAGATGTTATAAAATTGGGCTAGATACACCTTTTTAATTTGGAATTTTTTTTTGTTTACCCAACAATTCTGGTACTGTGCACGGGAAATTTTTTTAAAAATTTCCCATGCACAGCACCAAAATGGTTGTATAAATAAAAACTTGATCAAAATTAAAAATGCATGCCTTGCCTAACTATATAATATCTTAAAGTTTTTTTTTATACTCAACCATTTTGTTGCTGTGCATGGAAAAAATTGAAATTTTAACGAAATTTTTCCAGTGCACAGCACCAAAATGATTCAGTAAACAAAATTTTTTTTTCAGAGATTATATAGCTGGGTGAGATACTCATTTTTTATTTAGAATTTTTTTTTGTATATACTCAACCATTTTGCTGCTATGTATGGGAAATCAATAATTTGAAATTTTTCCCATGTACAGCTACAATATGGTTGGATATATATATAAAAAAGATTTCAGTGGTTGTACAGTTGGGCAAGTTACTCATTTTTTATTTAAAACAAATTTTTGGATACCGAACCATTTTGATGCTGTGAATGGGAAAATTTAAAAAAAATTTCTTGTGCATAGCTTTAAAGTCATTGGGTATGCAAAAAAATTGTTCTAAATAAAAACTGTGTATCTCACCCAACTATTCAGCCTTCGAAAATTTTAAGACCTTTGAATGAGTAGAAGAAACGTTATGTCCAAAAATAATATTTAAAAAAAAAAAAATAATAATAATGATTCATTATTATGGGTATTTGTGGTAATTTGACTGTGTTTGGGCAGCCAACATAAAAAGTTCAAGGATAACAAAATGAAAATCAGTGATGTAACTATGTACAGGTTAATTATCAAGTCATATATATATATATATATATATATATATATATATATATATATATATATATATATATATATATATATATATATATATATATATATATATATATATATATATATATATATATATATATATATATATATATATATATATATATTAATTTAGTTTCACTAAATAAAAAAAAAAATAATCTGTATTTTTCACTACATTGAAAATATAAGGACAAAAAATATGCTGAAATGCACTACACATATGATATTTAATGTGCTAAAGTAAAAAAAAAAATAAAATAAATGTAAAAAAATGTTTACCCCCAAATGATGAAGCAATTTTTCATTGACTACCATATTTGTTCTCAGGCTGTTTGTTATTATAGTAATTTTTAGCCTTTTTTTTTTTGAGTTGAGAGAGACTGCGTTAGTCAGGTTAGGTCTATTTGCAGGCAGTAGGTGTAGATTTACCATTCATCAAGGTTGGGATAAGTCGAAATAGTTTGTTAGATCTTAAAACTGATAAATTTAACTAGTTCAACTTAACCTAACCTTGACCTGAAGGATAAATCTATGCCTATGGCCAGCTAATAGGCCCAATCTGGCTAACTCTGTCTGTCAACTAAAAAAAATGCTAAAATGAATACTGAAGCCTGAAAAAAAGTGAAATTGAAGAAAATATTTTGGTTTGTCAAGTTGCAATAGATGAAGCTAAGACTTCTAATTTAAAACGCCATTAGAAAAGGCAATATCTTGAAATCTCGGGGAAAGTAGTAGAAGAAGAAAACCGAAGTATGGTTACACCAGTTACCTAAAACACTTTATGTATACAATCTTCTATTTCAAGATTTGAAAAAAGTCAAAAGGGGACTATATCAATGACAACTGAAAAATTTTGAATGCATATTATCCAAATGGTTATAGATGAAGGAGTTACCTTAATATTTTTGCTCTCCTGCATTTACTGTATTAAATGGAGAATTTGACAAAAATTTAGGTGTATCTATGGAAAGGCATGATGTCAGAAAAATGGTGATAAGTGAAGCTGAAAGGCAGAAAAAAAGTGTTGAAACAAATGCTCCATGGGGCAGTACTTACCTATTGATTAATTAATTGACATGGCTCATTACATTATTTGACATGGCTCATCCATACATAACAGTCACAGATTTTCAATGGTGCTAAGTAGAAAGGCTTGAAGCAATCCTTGATCACCCATTCTTATTAACTAAAAGATTACAAGCAGCACAGTTAAACCCTGGCTTCTTTTGTGAAGAGTGGCAAAAACTTATGCTGACAGTTTCTCAAATAGGTAAAATGACTGAAGATGTAATTAAAGAATCAATGGAAAAAGAGAGGAAGTTCTACTTAATAATGAAGTATTACTTGCTGCAATCTAAATTGATCCTATGTACCAGATCACAATGAATCCTGTACAGCTCAGTAGAGGAAAGGTATCATTTAATATAACAATTCAAATGGAGCAAAATAATACTTCAAAACAATCAGCAACTTAAAAAGAAGTGAAAAATGCCAAGCACTTAATGTAATTAAATGAACTTAATGTAAACTAACCTTCAACTTCATCATCCTCTTTAAATTTTCAGGATGAAGCAGCTAATGAAGAGTTATTTGATCTGAAAGCCAAACTCTTTAGGACTGAAGGAAAAACAAATAGTAAATGAGGATTCCCTATTGTTAAATTTAAGCTTGATATATCTCGTGCTTTGTCTGTTATGGAGAAAATAGATAGATCGAAGCTAAATGCCTTAATGGCGATTCCACATGACCCAAAAATAATTCAGAATGTTGTTATATACAGTAATTTCAATATTAACAACACAAGTTAGTGTGGAATGACTATTTTTGACCCTTTGAATAATTCAGTCAGACTTATGAGCCTCGGTGAATGAGGATTTAATTGTAGCTATACTAACTATACTGTTTAAAACATTCATTTTGAATCAAATTTTAAAATTAGTTTATTTCTTTTGATAATGAATACATTAAATTGGGTATATATGAATTTTTAGATCAACAGATCAACCTATGACTAAGCCTAATGGCAGTTTTTTTTTATAGTGGGTGATGGTTCATTGAATATTGCATGTATAATTGGGCTTAGTTTTACTTTTATCTTTGCATGAATGAACTGATAACTGGGGATGGGATAGACCTAGTCTTTTGTGCATGTATTAGTATTGTCATTGTTATTATTTATTTGGACTGGGACAGTCTCGATAGGCCCTTGTGGCTTCTAACTGTCTCTATTTTCCTATGTTCCTATGTTCCTATTTTGTTTTATGAAGTTTGTTATATTGATTAAAAAAAAGTGGTACTTGGCATTGTGCGAGCAAAGTTGTGTCTAGCTTAAAATTGTTATATAAAAATGAGATTTTGAGTCCCATTGAGGCATAACTGCATTTGGTGGTAATACCTAAATACATCTTTATAAGAATTAGGAAAATCTTTAAACCAAAGGCGGAGCTGGAGACAGAGTCACAAATCAATGACTTCGGAGCAGGAGTCACATTTGACAATGGCTCTGGATCCAGAGCTGTAACAAATTTCATCTCCTGGTATTGAAAATAAAGGGATGTTGTGCTTGACTAAATTATTACCTAAAGTTCTGTCATAATATCCTTAGAATATATAAATATGAATTTTTAAAAATATTTTTATAGGTAATTTCAACTTGGTTTTCTGAATCCCAAAATGAAAAGTGCTTACTAAAATGCAATTTTAAATTGCATAACTAAGCTAGCTATAACAAAAATTAATCATTTTGTAAATGTTACTTTTTCTCCAAAATATACTGGTCAAATAAACAGAATACTGAATATTTTTTGAAAACACAAATCTGATTTTGATTCATGATTTAAAATTTAACAAGAAAACTCTAATTTTGGAATAAAATTATCATTTATCAAGCCTGCTATTTATAAATCTTTACAACTTTAAAGTCTGAAGCTTCTATAGTTATTATAACTACAAAGGAAAATTTAAAAAGCCCCACCAAATATGCAAACTGTTCAAAGGTTAAAGAACGCTAAAAAGGCTAACTACAGGCATTATATAGAGAATTAATAATGTATTTTCTTCTGATGTTATTAAAATTTGTGCCATAAATTAAACGATATCACTTAAACTAAAACTCACTTTTTTAATTTTAAGCTTTCAATAATCGTTACAAGACACCTAATTCAAAGTTTAACCTAAGCTTTGCCTAAGAAGTAAAACAAGTGTTTGACTTTTATGTTCTTCGTTAGTATTGTGGGACGTTGTCAATTGAATCTTACCCAAATATAGAGTAAAAAAATAATAAGCCTACCATAGCTTTATGTTATGATCCTTAGCTATCTATTCTTTGAGATACTAAAACCTCTTTTCTCCGCCGCAAATGCAATAATCTTTCTAGGTCCTCTTCCTCTCGCCCTTTCTGGAATTTTGCCAAAAATGTCAGCTCTAACAGTGCTTCTTCCTCCTCCCCTCCTCTAGTATCTTCTGACGGTTCAACTGCCGTTTTGCCTTCCTCTAAAGCTAAACTCTTCGCTCAAACTTTTGCCACCAATTCAACCTTAGACGATTCCGGAGCTATTCCTTCTCCTTCATTCCCCTTCAACTCTTTTAAGCCTAAAATTGTAATTTCTAAAGACATAATTTCTGCTCACTCTGAGCTTAACACTAAGAAGGCACATGGTTCTCATAGTATCCCTCCTGTAGTTCTCAAAACTTGTGTATTTGAGCTTGCACCCTTCCTTGATAAACTATTTCGAAATGTAGGATGCGAGTTTGAAAGAACAAGTTCTGATAAGTATCACGTTCAGAGAGATCAGAAAACATAGACCTGAGTGAGTTGGTGGTGGTGATGGACAATAAAAAGAGCAATATAACCAAAATTGGCAATAATGGAATTAAAGGAAAGGTTCAAATGAAAAGTTCAGAATTAAGGATAAGAAAGAAATTGATCTATCAGCAGAAATATGAGAGATGATAGGATGATAGAGGAAAAAAAGTAAAATTACAGTCGACATGAGAAATAACAGCATGATGGATGGAAAGAAGAGGAACCAAAAAGATTATCGCATTGCAAGGTTTTAGAACAAAATATAAGCAGTTTGCGTTACATGGGTTTCAGGGTTATGTTGATTCTGGTGAACAAGAAAACAGTATGTTATACCAATATTTATTGGTTTTAATCAAAAGGAGTAGCCTTCATGACTAAAGAAAATCATCACCCCCGTTTTGCGCTCTGAATGCTTCTATGGTCCCTTCCCACTAAAGCAGTAATCATTCCAAGGGAATCAAAGAAATGCAACCAGAAATTTGACCAGTTAACTGCACCAAAATTTCAAAAACATCTCACCAAATTCAACTGCTGTTAAAGCGCAAGGCATGAGAAATAAAATGGGATACTGACATAAGAATATGGATGGGGAACCCAGAGAAGAACGAATTCAATCTGTAAAATAAAAGGTTGGAAGTTACGAAAAAGTCTAGTATGTTGGATTGATCTTTCAGATGATCAGGAACACAAGTAACAGCCGAAGGTTGTTATCGAAAAAAAACAGCAGGAAAGTTCACCAGATATATATCTTTAAAGGAAAAGAGCCACTAACTGCAAAATATATTGAAATTACCTAGAATGGCGATTTCAAATGATGGTATTTTAAAAGAGTATGTGTATTATTTTGGAGTTTAGACAGAATTAAGGTAAATAAGCAGCCCAAATGACATAAGCAATAATTGAAAAGAGAACTAAGTATGAGGTAAAAAATTAGAAAGACTCCCAAAATGAGTACAAACAACATTAGAATGAAAATTGAACATATTAGAGACAATAAGAAAATGAACAGAAGAGGGGTTAGTAATAAACGCCAAGACACCAGTCTTGTCAAAATTCATCCTTTATCTTCGAAAAATAATAATGTTTTTTTTTCTGCTAAGATAAAATAGCTGTGTTGTAATGAAAAATTGCAGCTTCTCCCTACTCGTATTCCTTATCGTCGTGGAGATGAACCCAACATTCTAGACCTTTTTCTAACTTCTAATCCTTCTTATACTGTTAAACTCTTTCCTCCGATCACCTTATCTCTGTATCCTCTTCTATCTCTTCAGATCGACTGCAGGAAAGACCCCCTTCTATTGAAAGGAAACGTTTGTAACATTTCGGTGCCGCAAGCTTGTTGGACTTGCGATCGTACTTCTTCGATTTCCCGTGGGAGGGGTCCCTCGGAGTGTGCAGAACGCATTATTGAGGTGATTCTTTCTGGCATGGATGCGTATATTTCATTTTCTTTCCCTTCTGCAAAACTTAATAAACCTTTGTTTAATTCTTCTTGTTCTCGCGATATCCGCCGCAGGGATATTGCCCTAAGAGATCACCATCGTCTTCAAACTCAAGAAACTCAAGCAACTTATAATTCATCCCGGAATCGTTCATAATCTTTTATTCGTAACACTAAAAACTCTTTTATCCGTAGAAAATGCAATAATCTTTCTGGTTCCTCTTCTTCACATTCTTTCTGACATTTTGCAAAAAATATCAATTCTAACTTTGTTCTTCCTCTTTCACTCCTTTAGTATCTTCCGACGGCACAACTGCCGTTTTACCTTCTTCTAAAGCTGAACTCTTTGCTCAAACCTTTGCCTCTAATTCGATATTAGAAGATTCCTGAGCTATACCTCCTCATTCAGGCCCCCCTCCACTCATTTATGCCTATAATTAGAATTTCTTCTAAAGATGTGATTTCTGCTCTATCTGAGCTTAATGCTAAGGTGTATGGTCCCGATGTTATTCGTTCTGTTGTTCTCAAAACTTGTGCTTCCGAGCTTGCACCATGCCTCGGTAAACTATTTCGTCTTGGTCTCTCTATTTCAACCTTCCCTTCTTGATGGAAACGTGGGCTCATTCAGCCTATGCCGAAGAAGGCGGACACATCTAAACCATCCAACACTTTTTCTGCTTTTCATTAATGACCTTCTCTCTATTACCTCATTTCCTATCCACTCCTATGGTGATGACTCCACCCTTCATTATTCCTTCCAGTTTTAAAGACGTCCTTCCCAACAGCAGTTGATAGACTTAAGAAGGGTAGCCTTGGACAACTACCTCTGATCTTTCACGTATTTCAAATTTTGGCAGAGAAAACATGGTTGTTTTCAATGCTTAAAAAACTCAGTTCCTCCATCTCTCCAGTCGACACAGTCTTCCACACAACTATGATGTCTTCTTTGAAAGCACACATAACTCAAACCTTCATCTGTTCTCAATATTCTTGGTGTTTCTTTTTCTCGTGATCTTTCTTGGAAAGATCACATTATTCTCTTTCTAAACAAGCTTCTACTAGGTTGGGTGTTCTGAGACACCTCCAGAATTACTTCACGCCACTCCAGTTGCTTGCTCTCTATAAAGGTGTTGTTCGCCCCTGTATGGAGTATGCTTCGCACATCTGGGGTGGTTCCACACATACGGCTCCGCTTGAGAAGGTGGAGTCTAGTGCTTTTCTGTCTCATCAACTCTCCTGCTCTTACTCTCTCCAATTTCTTTCTGCCCGTCGAATTGTTGCGTCACTCTCTTTATACTATTGCTTTTACTACGGATACTGCTCTTCTGAACTCTTTGGTCGCATACCTCCTCCATTGAGAAGAGCTCGTGCGACACGTCTTTCTACACAGTCTCATCCTTGCTGTTTCTAACTCTCCGAGCCCAGACGTAACCCTATGCTCAATCTTACATATACTCTACTGGTAAAGTTTGGAACACACTCCCTTTATCAGTTTTCTCAACTTCCTTTGACTTGCATACTTTCAAACGCTGTGTATCTGGAAATGTCGGCCTCCTTCGGTCAAGATAGGATTTTTCCAGCTCCGGTGGATTTTGGTAGGCCTCAAGAATTTTGAGGATATATATATATATATATATATATATATATATATATATATATATATATATATATATATATATATATATATATATATATATATATATATATATATATATATATATATATATATATATATATATATATATATATATATATATATATATATATATATATATATATAGGGGAGGACGTAGCGCCGTCCGAAGCGATGAAAGTATCCCCTTCTGGGCTTAACCCATGGGGTTATAGGTTGAGCTAGACGATTCCGTTTCACAGTGTTGCCCTTTGGTTCGTTCCTTTTCGCGTTTCATCTTCTCATAGGGTCACTTGTTCACCCTTGACTTACATTGGAGTCTCTATACTCTAACAAGTTTTCCCTTTGTTCACATGTATCCTACAAATTTACAAGCACGTATACATACATTACCTTAAAAAAATAATTTTGATAATGGCGAAACGTAAAATTGGCTCTGATAGGCTTGAAGGTGCATCTTCCAAACACAGCCCCTCATCCACCCCTTCCCCTCACCACTTGGGAGTTAAAGGCCTCCTGTGATGGGGTTGGTGCCACCAAGACCTTGAAACCGACTTACTGGTGCACGGTCTTCTTTTTCCATTGACTTCTGCAACATTCGCTGTCTTTTTTCTAATCTCCACTTTGTCGAACACCACCTCTCTCTCCTTCTAGACCTCATATCTTGTTCTTATCCGAAACTCAGGTGTTTGAGCGCTGTGACTCCTTTCTCCTATTGTTTATATCCTCAAGTTTTAGCCCAAGGCGGATGTTGCGCATATGAGAGCAACTATGTTGTCTTTTCTAGTGTCTATAATTTGGAGTCTTCTGAATCCCAATATTGTTGACCGAGTTCCTGAATTTTACGCACAGCAACGCACCAGTTGTCATTCATGGCGCACAACACCGCACCGAAATAAGCGCACCACACCGCACCACCGACATATACAAATGAAGCATATATATATATATATATATATATATATATATATATATATATATATATATATATATATATATATATATATATATATATATATATATATATATATATATATTGAAACATAATGTTAGCAATTTTGAAAAAGACATCACAATGATAGAAATAATCTCATTATTAACTCAAGTAAAAGTTTCGAGTTGGCATGACTCATTATAGTATATATATATATATATATATATATATATATATATATATATATATATATATATATATATATATATATATATATATATATATATATATATATATATATATATATATATATATATATATATATATATATATATATATATATATATATATATATATATATATATATATATATATATATATATATATATATATATATATATATATATATATATATATATATATATATATATATATATATATATATATATATATATATATATATATATATATATATATATATATATATATATATATATAGGGGGGAGGACGTAGCGCCGTCCGAAGTGATGCAAGTACCCCCCATTGGGCATAACCAGCGGAGAGATAGGATGGGCTAGACCATTCCGTTTCACTCCTTTGCCCTTTGGTTCATTCCTTTTCGCGTTTCACCTTCTCAGAGGGTCTTTAGTGTACCTTCGCCTCATACTGGAGTGTCTATGCTTTCACTGCCTCTCCACCCCAATTCTTCACATGTTCCCGCAAATTTACAAGCGCTTACTCTTACATTACCCTTATAAAAAAATGGCGAAAATCAGAGCTGGCTCGGAGATGCCCCTCACCCATCCCTCACCCCATCATCACTTGGGAGTTGGCGGCCTCGGATGATGGGGATAGTGCCGCCATGACCCGGCGTCCGGCTTGCTCCGGTGCACGGTCTTATTTTTTCATTAATTACTTCAACATTCGCGGTCTTTTTTTCTAATTTCTCCTTTGTCGAACACCATCTCTCTTTTTCTAAACCTAATCTCTTGTTTCTAACCGAAACTCAGTTGCTTGAGTGTGCTGACAGCAAACCTTATTCGGTTACCTCCTACTGTCTCTATCTTCAATTTTCATCAAAGGCGGTTGTGCATATGTGCTCAACGATGTTATTTGCTCCCGTGTCTCTAATTTGGAGTCTCCTGAATTCTTTACTTTATGGCTTAAGCTCTCTTGCAATTCTACTACTAAATGTATTTGTTCTGTTTATTTATCTCCTAATTCTACTGACTATCCAAAACTCTTCGACTATTTAAACTCCAAAATAGAGCACATTCTGTCTTCTCCTTTCTCTGAAATCATCATATTAAGTGATTTTAATGTTCACCACCGCCAATTACTTTCTTCTAGTTCTCATGATACAGCTGGTAAACGTGCCTTCCATTTCGCTATCCAAAACGCTATGAGCCCGGTCGACTCGACTTTCTACACAGTCTTATCCTTTGTCTGTCCAACTCTACGACTCTAGACTTAACCGCTATACTCACTCCTACATGTACTCTACTGGTAAAGTCTGGAACACGCTCTCTTTATCTGTTTTCTCAACTTCCTTTGACTTGCACACTTTTAAACGCCGTGTATCGGGGCACGTTGGCCATTAGCTACTAGATTCCGAATGTTCCCAAACTCTGGTGGAATTTGGTAGGCCTCCGACCTTTTCCCACCAGAGGATTATATATATATATATATATATATATATATATATATATATATATATATATATATATATATATATATATATATATATATATATATATATATATATATATATATATTATATATATTATATATATATTTCACCTCTGGTGGGCAAAGGCCAGAGGCCTACTAAAATTTTACCAGAGTTAGGGGGTAAAAACGGGAACCTGGTCAAATTAAAGGCTGACGTGACCTGACACACGACGTTTAAAGGTGTATAAGTCATAGGAAGTCGAGAAAATAGAAAAAGGGAATGTGTTCCAGACTTTACCAGTAGAGTACATGTAGGACAGAGCAAAGCGGTTAAGTCTGGGGTTAGGGAGTTGGACAGAGAAAGGATGAGACTGTGTAGAAAGTCGAGTCACACGAGCCCTTCTCAGTGGAGGAGGTGTGCGACGAAAGAGTTCAGAAGAGCAGTGTCCTTTGTAATAGCGATAGCAACAATTCGACGGTCAGAAAGAGACTGGAAAGAATTAGTGAGATCAAGAGAGTTGATAAGATGAAAAGCCCTAGACTCCACCTTCTCAAAGAGAGCTGTATGAGTGGAACCACACCAGATGTGTGACGCGTACTCCATACAGGGGCGAAAAAAACCCTCTACGGAGCAAGCAACTGGGGTGGAGTGAAGAAATACTGAAAGCGTCTTAGAACACCTAAACTCTTAGAAGCTTGTTTAGAAAGTGAGGTAATGTGATCTTTCCAATAATGCTCACGTGAAAAAGAAACACCAAGAATATTAAGAACAGATGAAAATTTGAGTTGAGTGTTCTCGAAGAAGATATCATAGTTGTGTGGAAGATTGTGTCGAGTAGAGAGATGGAGGAATTGAGTTTTGATGGCATTGAAAACAACCATGTTCTCTCTGCTCCAATTTGAAATACGAGATTGATCAGAGGTCAGCTGTTCCAATGCAACCTTCCTTGCGTCTAGTAACTGTTGTTGGGAGGGGCGACTTTCAAATTGAAAAGAGTACTGAAGGGTGGAGTCATCGGCATAGGTGTGGATAGGAGATGAAGAAACAGAAAGAAGGTCATTAATGAAAAATTGAAAAAGTGTTGGTGATAGGACAGATCCTTGAGGAACACCACTATTAATAGATTTAAAGGAAGAGGGGTGGCCGTCTACAACAGCTGCTATAGAACGACCGGAAAGGAAATCAGAGAGAATTTCACAGAGAGAAGGATAGATTCCGAAAGAGAGAAGTTTGGAAATCAAAGCTTTGTGCCAGACTCTATCGAAAGCTTTCGATATGTCTAGCACCACAGCAAAAGATTCACCGAGATGCCAAAGGACGGAGGACAGAGAGTCAGAGTGAAGGGAAAGGAGATCACCAGTAGAGCGTTTCTTACGAAAGCCATACTGGCGATCAGAGATCATATTAGAAAATTGAAATGTTTCCAAATCTTCCTGTTAAGGATAGATTCGAAAACTTTAGGAAGAACGGAGGTTAAAGAAATAGGACGATAGTTAGAGTGTTGAGAGAGGTCCCCTTTCTTCGGCACAGGTTGAATGAGCGCACGTTTCCAGCAAGAAGAGAAGGTTGAAGTAGAAAGCCAAAGGCGAAATAGTTTACCAAGGCAGGGTGCAAGCTCGGAAACACAAGTTTTGAGAACCACAGGAAGGATACCATCAGGACCATACGCCTTCTTAGTGATAAGCTCAGAGAGAGCAGAAGTGACGTCTTTCTAAGAAATTATAATTTTAGGCATACAATAAATGAGTTTGAGGTGGTTGAAGGAGTAAGAACAGCTCCGAAATCGTCTAATGTTGAATTAGAAGCAAAAGTTTGAGCGAAGAGTTCCGCTTTAGAGGAAGGCAAAACGGCAGTTGTACCGTTAGAAGTTAGTAGCGGAGGGAAGGAGGAAGAAGCAAAGTTAGAGTTGACAATTTTTTGCAAAATGCCAGAAAGGTCGTGAGGGAGTAGAACCAGCAAGATTGTTGCAGTTTAAACGGAAAAAGGAGTTTGTAGTGTTACTGAGAAAAGATTTTGCACGATTCCGGGATGGAATATAAGTTGCATGAGTTACTGGAATTTGAAGACGACGGTAGTCACTGAAGGCAGCACGAGAACAAGCAGAGTTAAACCAAGGTTTGTTAGGATTAGTAGAAGGGAAAGAATATGGAATGTACGCCTCCATGTCAGAGAGAATCACCTCGGTTATGCGCTCTGCACACTCAGAAGGACTCCTCCCACGGAAACTAATCATTCCATGGAAAATCAGAGAATTACATCCTCAAGTCAGACCAGTTAGTGGCACCAAAATGCCAGAAATGTCTCCTCGCTGAAGGCGGGGACCGCTCTTGCGGAAGACTTGAAGAGACAGGACGAGATACAGAGATAAGAATGTGATCGATTGAACCCAGAGGAGGATAAAGTTTAACAGTGAAAGGAGAAGGATTAGAAGTTAGAAAAAAGTCTAGAATGTTGGGTTCATCACCAAGACGGTCAGGGATACGGGTAGGGAGATGCACCAACTGCTCAAGGTTGTTCTGGATAGAAAATTGGAAGGCGAGTTCACCAGCTGGATCATGAGAACTAGATGAAAGCCAAATGGGTGAACATTGAAATCACCTAAAATGATGATTTCAGAGAAAGGAGAAGCAGAAAGAATGTGTTCTATTTGGGCGTTAAGATAGTCGAAGAAAACGTATTTCAAATTGGGGCAGAGAAAACATATTTGTTTTCAATGCCTCAAAAACTGAGTTCCTCCATCTCTCCACTCGACACAATCTTCCACACAACTATGATGTTTTCTTTGAAAACACACAACTCAAACCTCATCTGTCCTCAATATTCTTGGTGTTACTTTTTCTCGTGATCTTTCTTGGAAAGATCACATTATTCTCTTTCTAAGCAAGCTTCTAAGAGGTTGGGTGTTCTGAGGAGCCTTCAGAATTACTTCACGCCACTTCAGTTGCTTGCTTTCTATAGAGGCGTTATTCGTCCCTGTATGGAGTATGCTTCGCACATCTGGGGTGGTTCCACTCATGCAGCTCTGCATGAGAAGGTGAAGTCTAGGGCTTTCCTGTCTCATCAACTCTCCTGCTTTTACTCTCTCCAATCACTTTCCGCTCGTCAAATTGTTGCGTCACTCTTCCAGCAACAGTTAATTGACCCTAGAATGGTGCCCTTGGATTAACTGACCATTAATCCTTCTCGTATTTGAAATAGGAGTAGAGAAAACACGAACGTTTTCAATATCGCAAAAACTCAGTTCCTCAATCGCTCTACTCGATACAACCTTCCACACAACTAGAACATCTTCGAAAACACAACTCAAGCCTTCATCTGTCCTTTATATTCTCGGTGTTTCTTTCTCTCGTGAAATTTCTTGGAAGAATCACATTACTTTTCTTTTTTAAAAAAGCTTCTAAGATGTTGGGTGTTATAAGGAGCCTTCGTGATATTTTACGCCACCTTAGTTTCTTTCTCTCTATAGTGTTGTTCGCCCCAGTATGAAGTGCGCCTCACACATCTAGAGTGGTTCCTTTCTTCCATACTTCTCTTAGGCCCCAAACACTTTCATTTCCTCTACCACTCTATTCTTTACATCTTTTTCTGTCCCACCCTTACCTTTCACCAACATTCCAAGATATTTGAATTCACCCACCTCCTCAAGTTTCCTTTCCTCCACTTCTACACTCCCCCATTCTTCCTTCCACATCTCCTCATCCCCACCTCCAATCCTCATAACTTTACTTTTCGCTGGATTGACTTTCAATCTCATGTTCGCACATTTCCTCTCAAACTCTCTCACCAGTATTCTCTACTTTTCTCCAGATTCTGACACCAACATCTCTGCAAAAAGTAAAACGTTCACATCCCATTCACCATTCATATTTCTCAACCTAATACCTTTTCCTTCTCTCTCCATTTACCTAACTACACCATCCATCAATAGATTAAATAACCATGGTGACATTACACACCTGTCTCAATCTCACTCCTATTCTAAACTAATCTGAAAGTTCTTTGGATCTACAATTCGCATAAAAAACTTTAATCCCCTTTAGTAATTTCCCTTTCAACCCCCTTTCCATTAGTATTTCAAACAACTTTATTCTGCATACTGATACGTATACATTTTCCAAATCCAGAAAACATACATACCTCATTTTATTTTTCCACGTAATTTCTCGGTAATAAATCTCAGAGTGAATACCTGGTCCACACATCCCCTACCCTCCAAATAGCTCCCTTGTTTCTCGCCTATTCCCTCACTTATCAATTCTCAATTCTTTCATTCTTGTCACTAACACCTCCCATAAATCTTTCCTATCACGCTCAGCAGACTAATCCCACTATGATTTTTACAAACCAGCTTATCCCCATTTCCTTTGTATTTGGGTATAATGCAAGAGTCTTGCCACTCCTAAGGCACTCTCCCTTCTCTCCAACATACATTTAACATTCTCACCAACCAGTCAATCAACTCTCTAGGTCCCTCTTTTATCATCTCTCCATATATACCATCTATTTCTGACGATTTTCCTTTCTTTACCTTTCTCACCGCTACGTCCATTTCTCTCTTCTTCTTCGCTAACTACCTCCCTATCATTTCCTACCTCTTCCCCATTACTAATCTCTATCCCTTCGTTTGACAATTCAATAAAGTATATTTTCCATCTCTCCAACTTCCTTCTCTCCCTGTAATATATATATATATATATATATATATATATAATATATATATATATATATATATATATATATATATATATATATATATATATATATATATATATATATATATATATATATATATATATATCCTTTTGGTGACCAGAGGCCTACCAATTACCACCAGCGTTTCGAAATTCTTCGGATTGTATAATCGAAGACCAACATACCCCGATACACAGCATTTGAAAGTGTGTATGTTAATTAAAGGAAGTTGGGAAAATTGAATAAGCAAATGAGTTTCAGACTTTACAAGCGGATGTTATGGAAGATTGAGCATACAGATTAAGTCTAGCGTCAGAAAATTGGAAAGAAAAAGGATGAAACTGTGTGGAAAGTAGTGAGGTTGACTCACCAACGGAAAAAGATACTGAGAAAAAGTTCGTAAGAGCAAAATGGGTGATAAGACGAAAATCCCTACATTCCACCTTTTCAAGGAGAGCTGTGTGAATGGAATACATAGAAGGATAACCCTCTCTAAATAATAAGCAACTGGAGTAAAGTGAAGAAATTTAAAAATTACCTAAGATCAACCAATCTCTTTGAAGCTCGTTTAAAAGGAGAAATAATGTGATCCTTCCGAAGAAAGATCCCGAGAAAAATTTAGTCAGAGAATATCTAGGACAGATAAAAGTTTGAGTTGTGTTTTCGAAGATGTCATATTTGTGTGGAATATTATGTCGAGTAAAAAGGTGGACGAACTGAGTTTTTGAGGTACTGAAAACAATTATGTTTTCTCTGTTCCATAATGAGATTCAAGAACGATAAGGGGTTAGTTTCTCCAGGGCTACTCTCATTGAGATAATTAATTGCCGTTAAGTGGGATGCACTTCAAAATGAAATTGTTAGTTGATAGTTGATTAGTAATAAAGTAAGAAAGAGAAAAATTCACAAATGAAAAACAGAAAAATAATAGGCGATAGAACAAATATCAGAGGAACACCAATATTAACAGGCTTTAATCAAGGATGAATGGTGAACGTCTAAAACAATTGTTATAGAACGACCGGGAAGTAAATCAGGTACACGACAACAGAAGTTTAGAAATCAAAGCTTTGTGTCATGCTCTATGGAAGCCTTTTTGATATGCCTAATGCCACAGGAAAAAATTTAAAGAAAGCCCATAAAGCAGAGTACCAAGAGAGAGAAAAGACATAGATCACTAGTAGAGTATTCCTTACGAAAAACGACACCTTCATTGCACTATTCAAAATAAATGCACTTGATATTTCTTTATTTAAATTCAACATTAATGAAAGTAAAAATTCAAAGTTAAAATTTGAAGAAATAAAAGAACAGGAAACGACAAGCACAGAGTTTGCAATATTCAAACAAAATTGATGTGAGTGCATGGTATTCCTCGTGCTGTGAGATTGTGAACCAAAGTCACATGACAGATGCAGAGGTTCAAAGTAGTTTGAAAGTAAGGAAAAGTTTATAAGTGTTTTCGCCTTAAACTCAACCCTGTTTAAAACACAAGCAGAGCTAGAGCCTCTCTCTCTCTCTCTCTCTCTCTCTCTCTCTCTCTCTCTCTCTCTCTCTCTCTCTCTCTCTCTCTCTCTCTCTCTCTCTCTCTCTCTCTCTCTCTCTCTCTCTCTCTCTCTCTCTCTCTCTCTCTCTCTCTCTCTCTCTCTCTCTCTCTCTCTCTCTCTCTCTCTCTCTCTCTCTCTCTCTCTCTCTCTCTCTCTCTCTCTCTCTCTCTCTCTCTCTCTCTCTCTCTCTCTCTCTCTCTCTCTCTCTCTCTCTCTCTCTCTCTCTCTCTCTCTCTCTCTCTCTCTCTCTCTCTCTCTCTCTCTCTCTCTCTCTCTCTCTCTCTCTCTCTCTCTCTCTCTCTCTCTCTCTCTCTCTCTCTCTCTCTCTCTCTCTCTCTCTCTCTCTCTCTCTCTCTCTCTCTCTCTCTCTCTCTCTCTCTCTCTCTCTCTCTCTCTCTCTCTCTCTCTCTCTCTCTCTCTCTCTCTCTCTCTCTCTCTCTCTCTCTCTCTCTCTCTCTCTCTCTCTCTCTCTCTCTCTCTCTCTCTCTCTCTCTCTCTCTCTCTCTCTCTCTCTCTCTCTCTCTCTCTCTCTCAAATGAGAGAGCAATACTCTTTACATGGTGGATAAGACACTTATATAATGGGAGTAAATATAAGAAAATAAATTAAAATAAATATAAATACATGAAAAATGACAAGCAAAGAGTTTGCAATATTCACACAAAATTGAGGTGAGTGCATGGCACTCCTCGCGCTGCGAGAGCGATGCAATGGTGGTGGAAAGGGATAGGTCAGTTACCTCGAGCACCTGTCAATATAAGACTTACAGAAAAGAGATTGTGTGCCAAAGTCACGTGGCAAATACAGAGGATAAAGGGAGTTTGATGATAGGGGAGAGTTTATTAGTTTTTTCGCCTTAGACTCTACCTTGTCCAAAAGCCAGGATGAGCTAGTACGCATCATGGTGGATAAGACCCTTATAAATAAGAAATGTTCATATATATATATATATATATATATATATATATATATATATATATATATATATATATATATATATATATATATATATATATATATATATATATATATATATATATATATATGTGAGCGATCCAATTACCCACAATATCACACTTAATTACGTACAAAATGTTTGACCAATTTTTTGTTTTAAAGTTAGATAAAGTAGTAACTACTAAGGCTTACGAGTTCGTTACAGGCTCTTTCAACAACTGGGGAAAAAGAAAAATTATCACCTAATACTTTATTTACAAAATTTTACTTGACTTGAATAAATTTAAACTTTAAGTTAACACTCAATTGAATTACCCTTGCAAATAATTTACTATACATCTAATAAATGTAATAAACCAAATACTTAAATTTATAGTATCATTTTCCGCGGTTTTCATAAATATTCGACTGGTATTAAATCTAGTAGATTAAGGCTTTGTTTAGTACCTTTTTCTTTATAGTAGTTTTCATAAATATTCTTCTAGTATTAAATCTAGTAGATTAAGGTTTTGTTTAGTACATTTTTCTTTCTGCTTATCGGTGGAAGTCTTGCAAGTTTTGTCGAGTAAGTTCATTAATTAAATAGTAATCCAAAACAGTTGACGAAATAATTATAGTTCAAATAAATATTGATCATCAAAAGCAAAACAGTTAATCAAAAATGTTGATCAAAACTGGTACTCAAAAAGTGTCATCAAAAACTATTAATCAAAAATGTCAATCAAAAATTGTTAAATCAAAGACTATTGAAAAATGATAATCAAAGACTTTAGCAATTTCTGTCGTTAAGATCAAAAATTTATCAAAAACTCAAAAACTGTTTATCAATAATGTTAAAAAATTTAAACGAAAATTAGTACACAATGAAAAATATAGCACAACATAAAATAAATAAATATATTAATTTACACAATTTAGAGCGCCGGAAGGGCAAGACTTTATCTTTAAACAAACTTTCTTTAATAACAGTCATTTATATTACACGTACTTTTTAATTCTAGTTGGTTTTCAAAATTTGAACGGTTACAATCTTCCCCCTCCTTAAGAAAAACTCATAAAAATTTCAAGAAAAAATTTATTTATTAAATTTTTATTTTTATTTTTTTATTTTTTTACATACCTTATATATTTTGACCTAGGATTAAGGAAGTTCATTTACATTAATTTCTAATTCTTTCGCTTGATTTCTTGTTAATCTGCCTGGATGGAAGTTGTGAGAGGATGAAAATTGTTGGCATATTTGTGCATCTGCTCTTAATCTTTCTTCTTACTTTAGGGGGTGAAATATGAAAACTTTCTGGCAGTATATTTGTTTCTGGATCATTGGTATGGTTCAAAGAAGTCGGGGTTCGAGATACGTTGCTTACAGATAATTTGTCACAGAGTTCGAAGAATTCTTCAATAGACGAGTTATGCTCTTCAACCTGTAATCTGGAAATTGTCACATGAAGGTCCGTTAACTCCAACATTAAGTTACATAAAATACTAAAATCTAACTGCTCTAAGTATTTGAACCTCTGAAGCTTTCGTTCTATAGTCAAGATCTGTTCCAAATTCTGTTTTAATTTCCCTGCTATTTGTGTACTTGATTCATTTCTAATATGTTCCAGATTATGCAGTAGGACCTCATATTTGATTTTTATTAATCGAACATTTTGAAGTATTTCTGAATTTTCCTCAGTTTCTTCTCCAAGAGTCTGTAGAAAGGAAGAATGTTGGGGAGTTTCACTATAACTTAGAGTTAATGGTTGAAAATCTGGAGTTGTTATTTCATAGTAATCTGGATCTTTTTCTGTATAAAGTTCTTCAGTCTGTTCATACTGAATTGGAACAAGTATAGTTTCATCTGTTCGGCAAATTTCATTGAGCAATGTAGAATAAAAAATCTCAAATAATTTGGTGTTTTGCAGGTAGTCAGGTGCAGTCTTCCAAGGGACGAAGATAATGGTAATGTACTTGTATTATTTTTCCATCTAAACAGGATTTTATTTCGTAAGTTAAATTATTAGCAAATACTTTCTGTACTTTATAAGGACCACTATATTTTTCATCTAATTTATGTGCAACTTTATCAGATGTTCTCACAATTTTCTTGATGACCAGTTCACCTACATCAAACGGACGGAATTTTTCATGTCCTCTGACCCAGAATTTAAAATCCGTTCTGGGGATCAAGGGCCTATCAGTCACTTCATGTTTAGTATTCAAAATATAGGAAGCAGGAGACATATTTAACTCGGTATGATGAGTATTGTTATATATTGAAATTACTTTTGGAAGATGTTCATCCCAAATTTTAGGGTCGGTAACTGAACTTCTTAACAAATCGGAAATGGTTTTATTTGCTCTTTCGCAAGCCCCGTTTCCCCATGGGGTGTAACTACTAGTAGTCAGATGCTTTATGTTATATTCTGATAGTAGTTCTTCTACTCTTCCTGTAAATTCCAAACCTCTGTCAGTTAAAATAGCATTTGGAATTTTTAAAAGTGTCGGAAGAAGTCTTTTCAAAGCAAGAGATATTGTTTCTGATTTTTTATTTCTTACAGGTATGGCATGAAGGAATTTACTATTGTGATCTATTACTGTTAACAAATATGCATTACCAGACTTTGAAAAAGGCAATTGGAGTAAATCAAGAGCAACTAACTGATATGGTTGATGAGTCTGAATCTTAATAATAGGAGGATGCGGTGTACGACTTTTAATTTTATTTAACTGACAGATAGGACAAGTTGTACTTACGTCACTTACTACCTTCCTTAAGTCTGGATTAAAAATTTGCTGTTTACAAAGTTCAAACAATTTGTCTCGTCCAATATGCAACATGCTGTTGTGAGTATTAAGTACCAAATTCGTCATCAACTGAAAAGACACCACGGGAACTCTTAGGTTAGCTGAATCCTGAAAGTATAATATATCTTTGTCCAAAAGTAGTTTATTATAAAATCTTCTAAACCTTTTTAATTCTAAAGGAAGTTTCAATATGCTTCCTTGTTTAAGGCATTCTTTTAACTTCTGTAGCAATACATTGTTTTGATCTTCCTTTATCGTACTGGAATCAGTCAAATGGTCAAACGAGTTCTGCAGATTTGTAATATGGCCATCTCCACAATTGCAACCTTCAAAAAATGTCTGAGGTATAAATGAAAAAACTGAAGTTCCTCATTATAACAAATTTATGATCATAATCTAGTTTGGTTTCCAACTCTTTCAATGTCTGAACACCCATAATAATGCAAAAATTCGAATGTTTTCCAAAAATAAAGTCCTCAACAAGTGCAAAAGGCACATTTTCTAATTCCAAATTTTCAATTCTTATATCTAGTTTTACATACTCACTCAATATCGATGTTCCATTGTAGCCTACCATAGTTACAGGATGACTGAGTTTCAGTTTTTCTACATTTTTCTTTTCCTGCAATTTCTCAAAGCTGGTTCTGGATATCAAATTTACAGAGGAACCGGAATCTAAAATGCTACAAAAACTTAAACCACTAATTGTGACATATATTTTTGAAATGCGATTGTGAATATGATCACAGCATGAAGTACTACTAATGTCATCAGCACCAAAATCCTCATCTCCAAAATGATACACTATGCCTTTCTTTTTATCAGTGACCAGACTGAGTGTAGGAGTTTCTCTAAAAGAACTGACAAGTGGTAAAACTGAAGCTGGTTTCAATTCTAGAGCAAATTCATGATCTAATCTTTTGTTTCCATAAGGAACAAGCCTGTGTTCTAGAAAAGAAGTGCATTTTTCATCTTTATTTGGTTCTATCAACTCAATATGCCCACCTGATAAAGAAAATAGATAAATGACTGGTGGATTTTCGAGTGGTTTTTCATTTCTAGTAAATTTCATCAAAAACGTTTTATGAACAAGAACATAAATGACACACCGGAAAAGTTCACTAAAAGCATTCAAAAAATCAAAAGAAGGTGCTATTTCGGGGTCTATCATACTCGAAATGATTCTCTTTTTTCCTTCCACTTTATACTTTTTTGGTGATTTCAGAAGCTCTTTAACCAATATTTCTCGAAGGAATACAGTTGGTTCTTTTACCTGAGATTGGCTTACTATCTTTTTCCAATTAGTATATAACGTTTGGTCTCTCTTAATTTGAAAATATAGACAATCCAACATGCAATTTGGGCCTCCTTTTGGAGAATGAACTATTGTATAATCTCCTCCAACTTCTTCAACCACTATTTCTGAATTTACCACATTTCTACTTAGACCATCGGCAATTACATTGTCTTTTCCTGAAATGTACTCTATTTCGAAATCAAACTCCAATAAATCAGTTAATGTGCGTGCCAACCTAGAATCTACATTTTTCAAGGAATATAAATATTTTAGTGGTTGGTGATCAGTTTGCAAGACGAAGGGTATTCCTAATAGGAAAGGCTTGAAAGTCTTTATCCCCCATCTTATGGCTGCTAATTCCCTCTCGATGGTGCTGTAATTTTTCTGTGCTTTTGAGAACGCCATGCTAGCTAAAGCTATTGTTCTTAATTCTAATTTCTCATCCTCATCAACTTGGTATTGCATTAGCTCTGCTCCGGCACCCTCAAGAGAAGCATCTGTGGCAACTATCAATTTGTGTTCGCTGTTATAATCTGGAAAATACAAAGTGTTGTTTTCTAAAGACAAAGATTTTAACTTTTGAAAAGCTTCTATTTGTTTACTATTCCAATTAATTGCCGTTTTTCTTGGCTGTCCAATGATTTCGGTTAGTGGTTTTGCTATTTCAGCAGCATGTTTCATAAATTTCCTTTGCCATAATGTTAAACCAAGGAAGGTGTGTAAGTCACCAATTGTTTTTAAATTCTCAATTTCGTACTTTTTTATCTTGTCAAAATAGGTTTTGTTCTTTTGCAATCCTTTGTCATTCACAACATGTCCTAAAAATTCTATTTCAGATGTGGCCCAAGTACATTTTGATAACTTTGCTTTTAACCCCCTTTTTTCCAATCTATCCAATACTCTATCAAGCAATTCTACATGAGTTTCAAAGTTTTTAGAGCGTACCAAAATATCATCAAGATAGCAGTGTACCAAAGGCTGAGAAGACAATTTAGTTTTCAGGGACTTGTTTAAAGAAACATCTTTGCCTTCATTTTCTAAATTTTGTATTTCAGACGTTAAAAAATCTTCCAGAACTAGCTCCATTTCTCTCTGGAAACACGATGGGGCAGTCTTTAAACCAAAGCTCAATCTTTTAAACCTGAAGGATCCGACTCCTGGAACTGAAAAACTGGTTATATCTCTGGAGTTTTCTTCAATTTCGATCTGATAGTATGCACGACATAAATCTATTGAACTGAAAATTTTGGCTCCTTTTAAATTGTATATCGTATCCTGAAGGTTGGGAATAGGAAAAGTATCTCCCCTAATCCTTTTATTTACTGATCTATAATCTGCCGCCAATCTTAAGCTTGAATCACTTTTAAAAATAGGAACAAGAGGGCTATTCCACTCAGATTTAGATCTTTCTATTATCCCACTAGCCATTAGTTTCTCAATTTCCTCATGAATAGCAGTTGTAATAATTGGGTTAAAATGTCTTGGCTTGTGATATACCGGAGTAGCTCCCGGAAGGAGTTCTATTTTAAATTTAGTCAAGGATGCAGGTTGTTTTAAATCTTCATCATTTATTGTAAATACATTTGAATGTTTCCACAAAAGATTAAGAAGTTTCTGTTGTTGTTGCTCCTTCAAATGAGGACAAATTACTTTTTCTTTAAAATTTTCCAATGTCCATTTCATATGGATTTCTTGCACTTTTTCCCACTCGTCCTTAGCTAAATCCAAATCATCTGAGTCTCCACTATTAACAAACACCTTACACTCTTCCATGAAACTCTGAAAACATTCACTAGATGTTAAGAGTGTTTTCACTAATGCTACCTTTTCTCCTTTCTTCAATGAAGGTAGTTCTTGAGGATTTAGTACTTTTACTTTAAAAGTTCTATCATTTACAATGCCTGGTAAAAAAGAAAACTTTGCTTCATTTAATGGTTCACAAACAAGTTCCTCATATTCAACAAAGTCAATCGACGTATCAGGAATTTCAAGTTTCACTACTTTTTTTTCTTTGTCAAAATCTTCGCCCAAGAGGCAATGTACTTCATGTAAGACTCTTCTACATGCATTCTTTCTGAAATAAATTTCCCAAAAGGTTTCTTCATACCCACCATGGTGAATTAATTTATCTTTAGTCATATCCAAAATAATCTTATGCTTTGTGAAAGAAACTTTCTCCTAAAAATAATGAATAACTTGGGTTATTGGGTAATATCGTAAATTCGTCTGAAAAACATATATTAGCTATAGAAAATTCTAAAAATACTTCCGATATTTTCTTCTATGTCAAACCTCCTTTCTGAGGCTAATTTAATAAAAAGATCGTTTCCCAAGTAGTTTTTTCTAGATCCACTGTCTAGTAAAGTTTCACATGTTATGTCATAAAGAACTACAGGAAGTGATTTTAATTCTCCGCAGTTTAGCATTTTAAGGGCGGATTCATTTTCACAAACAAAACTTTTTACCTCCAATTCTGGGAGTTCCTAGTTAAAAGAATTTTCTTTTATATCTGGTGGTGGTGGTGGTCATTTAGATTACAGTTTTCAATAGGTTTTTCTATGTCTGCTTCAGTAGTAGGGATTTTTTCATCCATTTCGTCACATAATACATCATATCTGTTTCTTACACCTAAGGTCACCCCACTCATTACCTTAGGTGTTACTAGTTTTCCTGCAAGCTACTGTTGTCTTCACTGTTTTCCGGGAGTTTTTTCTTGGGCCTTAATTTTGGATTTGCAAACCAGCAAGATTTGGCAATGTGTCCTTTCTTGTCACAAAATTGACAGACTGGAATATCCTCTTTTTCAAAATATTTCTTTTTTCTTTGCATTCTGAAATTAAGTGAGAACCTGACCCACATCCGTAACACAAACCTAGCTTCTTAAAACAGTTTTCTGAAGTATGGCCAGACTTTGTGCAATAGCTGCATTCTTTTTGTTGATCATTTTTCTTACTTACTATCTTACTGGTGTTAAACTTTACCTTGGGTCGTACAATATTAACTACTTTCTTATCACTCTTCTCTTCCTCTACATAAGAATAAGTGGGACTACTTTCAGAGACCGAAATTTCATTGCAACTCTCCAAAGCAAGCACAAAATTTTGAATGGCACTGTAAGACATTTTCATGTTAAATATAGATTTCATTTCTAAATACTTACTTGCAACCAGTTTCTTAGTTTTCTCTGGTAGTGTATTCCTTAATTTCTCGTAGAGTTCATCGGAGGTCTCTGGATCGATATGAGGATAAGTCTTAGTAAACAAAAACCTAAGTTTGGCCATATAATCGTGAATTTTTTCGCCCTCATACTTTACAGAAGCAAATGTTACCTGCTGAAGATTTCCCAATTCTTTGGTTGTTTTATAATATGTTAGTAATTGATTTTTAATAATGTCATAATTTGACGTATGGCCTCCATTCATTTTATAGAAGGTTGAAAACTTCCTTGAAGTTTCTTTTCAAGTGCCATCAACCTACATTGCCTATCTGAACCATATTTAGTGTTACCAAAATTTCAAATATAGTAAAATGTTCATCTACAGACTGCAATCCAAACTCATCGAATATGCAAATTTCTGGCACGTGTTTCCCTGAAATAAATGACATATACGGTGTCGTCATAACAGGGGGAATACTTATATGTATAGGAGTATTAAAATATGGAATTTGAGTTGTTGTAAATTTATTTGTTCTGTTTATTTATCTCTTAATTCTACTGACTATCCAAAATTCTTCGACTATTTAAACTCCAAAATAGAGCACATCCTATCTTCTTTCTCCGAAATCGTCGTTTTAGGTGATTTCAATGTTCACCACCGCTAACAGCTTTCATCTAGTTCTCATGATCCAGCCGGTGAATTCTCCTTCAACTTTTCTATCCAGAACAACCTTGAGCAGTTGGTGCAACTCCCTACCCGTATCCCTGATGGCCTTGCTGATGAACCCAACATACTTGATATTTTCTTAACCTTCTATCCTTCTCCTTATACTGTTAAGCTCTTTCCTCCTCTGGGTTCATCCGACCACCATTTTATCTCCGTATCTTGTTCTGTCTCTTCACGTCTTCCGCAAGAGCGACCTCCGTCTTCGGCGAGACGTTTGTGGCACTTCGTTTCTGCCACCTGGTCTGACTTGCGTTTGTACTTCTCTGATTTCCCATGGAATGATTATTGTTTCGTGGGAGAGGTCCCTCATAGTGTGCTGAGCGAGTGTATAACCGAGGTGATTCTCTCTTGCATGGAGATGTACATTCCATATTCTTCCAATTCTACTAAACCTAACAAACCTTGGTTTAACTCTACCTGTACTCGCGTTATCCGCCGCAGGGATGCTGCCTTCAGAGTTTACGGTCATCTTCAAACTCCTGAAACTCATTCAATTTATATTTCATCCCGGAGTCGTGCAAAATCTATTCTTCTTGATACCAAAAACTCTTTTTTCAGCCGCAAATGCAATAATCTTTCTGGCTCTTCTTCCTCTCTCCCTTTCTGGCATTTCGCAAAAAATGTTAACTCTAACTTTGCTTCTTATTCTTTCCCTCCTCTAGTTTCTTCTGATGTACAACTGCCATTTTACCTTCTATTAAAGCTGAACTCTTCGCTCAAACTTTTGCTTCTAACTCTACCTTAGACTATTCCTGAGCTATTCCTTCTCCTTCAACCCTCTCCAACGTATTTATGCCTAATATTGTAATTTCTTCTAATGATGTCATTTCTGCTCTCTTTGAGCTTAACACTAAGAAGGCGTATGGTCCTGATGATATTCCTCCTCCGGTTCTCAAAACTTGTGCTTCCGAGCTTGCACCCTGCCTTGGTAAACAATTTTTTCTTTGCCTTTCGACTTCGACCTTTCCTTCTTGCTGGAAACGTGCGTTCATTTAACCTGTGCCGAAGAAGGGGGACCCCCCTCAGCCCTCTAATTATCGTCCTATTTCTTTAACCTCCGTTCTTTCTAAAGTTTTCGAATCCATCCATAACAGGAAAATTTGGAAACCTCTCAATTCTTCCAATCTTATCTCTGATTGCCAGTATGGCTTTTGTAAAGAACGTTCTACTGGTGATCTTTCCCTACTTTCTGACTCTTGGTCATCCGCTCTTCGGGGTTTCGGTGAATCTTTCGCTGCTTTGCTAGACATATCGAAAACTTTCGATAGAGTTTGGCACAAAGCTCTGATTTCCAAACTTCCCTCTTTCCGAATCTATCCTTCTCTCTGTGACCTTCTCTCTAATTTCTTTTCTGGTCGTTCTATAGCAGCTGTTGTAGACGGCCACCGTTCTTCCTATAAATCTATAAATAATGGTGTTCCTCAAGGATCTGTCCTTTCTCCAAATCTTTTTCTAATTTTCATCAATGATCTTCTCATTATTTCGTCTCCTATACACTCTTATGCCGATGACTCTACCCTTCATTTCTCTTTTCAATTTGAAAGATGTCCCTCCCAGCAGCAGTTGATAGATTCAAGAAGGATGGCCTTGGAGCAACTGACCTCTGATCTTTCTCGTATTTCAAATTGGGGGAAAGAAAACATGGTCGTTTTCAATGCCTCAAAAACTCAATTCCTCCATCTTTCTACTCGACACAATCTTCCACACAACTATGATATCTTCTTCGAAAACACTCAACTGGAACCTTCATCTGTCCTCAATATTCTCGGTGTTTCTTTTTCTCCTGATATTTCTTGGAAAGATCACATTATCTCTGTCTCTAAATAAGCTTCTAAGAGGTTGGGTGTTCTGAGGTGCCTTTGTGGTTTTTTACGCCAACCCACTTGCTTGCTCTGTATAGTGGTGTTCGCCCCTGTATGGAGTATGCGTCACACATCTGGGGTGGTTCCCCACATACAGCTATTCTTGAAAAGGTGGATTCAAGGGCTTTTCGTCTCATCGACTCTCCTGCTTTTACTAACTCTCTGAAGTCTCTTTCTTCCCGTCGAATTGTTGCATCACTTTCTCTATACTATCGCTATTACAACGAATATGGCTGTTCTGAACTCTCACGTCGCATACCTTCTCCATTCAGAAGGGCTCGTGCGACACGATTTTCTACACAGTCTCATCCTTTCTCTGTCCAACTCTCCATCTTCTTAAGTCCTCTTGCTCCTGCGGCAACTTATCCGTGAAAAATAAGAGAATATAGTATGAACACGTAAGTGTGCTCATGTTCACACCCCCTTACCAAAGTTGGTCTCGGGAATAAAGAATGACCAACTTTCTTGAAGGTAAGTAGCAGTGTTGAAGATTTTGCCGCTTAATTGAAAGAATGGACTACGAAGTAGAGTGGAAGATTTCACTGAAGAATGACAAAAAGTTCTCTATAAAACCGCATAACATCTCATTTATCTAACCTACAAAAGAATAAAAGAAACTTAATCTTGGTGATCCATTTCTGTCATCTTGAAAACACGATTAAGCTCTTCCAGAGCAGCCTCTTTGGACACGCCCTTCTCTTTTGCAAACCTCCAGATTTTAGATCCTTGAATTGCAGTGAAGGTGATGAATTCCGGTGATGTAATCGACGTTGATGTTGTTTGGTTATTACCCTTCTACATTTTAGGAGATCCTTCCTGCTGAGCAACACTACGTCGCATCTTTCTTCGTTGATTGTATCTAGTCTGTAATCTTTTAACTTTTGATTTACAGGTAGATGCTGTTGTTGACGTCGGAAGTTTTAGTTGAACAACTCTTCTTTGGTTTGCTTTAGGGTAGAGGACAATCCGTGAACGAACCCTTCTTGTTATCAGTTTTCACTCTGTCATGAGGTTGTGATGACTTGGAGGAAGTTGAAGGTTGTTCGTCCATGTCCATGGAATCCACGAACGCCTTAGAGTAATAATAATATACTCCAGCCTCCGATTTTCCTTTGGTTCGCCTTTTCTGTGTAGATGGTACCTTCTTTATTTGACGTGGACGGTACTCTATCCACCCTTGAATACCCGAAGGTCCGGGGACAGACTGTACTTCCTCAACAACCGCTGATGATGTAGTTGTGGTTGTTGTAGTTGCTGGTTTTGGTTCTTCCTGGACCTTTATTATTGTTTAGTAGCGATCAAAAACGGTTTTCATAGAGAAAGTCTGCTTTTGAACCCAAGGCAGTTTGTTATCCTGTAACTCGACCGTCTGCCCAAACACATCACGAGCCTTTCGGTTGAGAAAGGCCCGTTAAAGTTGAGGATGTTGATCAAGTAAGGGTATTAGATCACTCCAGCCTTGTCGATGAAGGAAGGCCTCATTAAAGGAAGCAATGACCTTCATGGTGGGAATGACCAGATATTCCCTCACGGCAGGGTTATATCGGACCGCTAAACTAACGATAGCGTTCATTTGAACAGGAACAAAGGACAAATTGCATGCTGAGTTCCATGTAATGATCTGGATCGATTTGTCCTCAGTGGTTAAAGGGATCTTTTTCCAAATGGAACACGTTAGACCAAATAAGTAAATCTGATCCACAGGTCCATTGGATTTAAGAAAATGGGTGAGATGTTGCCCTAAGAGTAACAAGTTCGCGCCTGAGTTACACGAAACATTGAGGTTAATCTTATAAGTCTGCTGCAGTTGCTCTTTCATCCGTCCCAGGGCCCCCTATTCAGAGTCACCCAAGAACAGTAGCCTTTTCGTTCCGTTCATGTTTAACTGAAAATAAAAATAAACATATGTAGATATTTACAAAGACATATTAAATAAATAAACATTATAATAAATAAATATTTATATAATTATATGTACAATATATCATTATAGCAATTTTTTCAATGGTTATGACTTTAGTTGGTTAATGTATTTATTATATATTAATTTGTACTACTACTACTTTCAATATTACTTAGAAAGAAAACTAGAACTATAAAAGGTTTATTTTAAGTAAATTTTTTTTAGTAGGTTTTAATCTAAGTAAATTATTATTATTAATTGGGTATTAATTTGTCAATATTGTAGTCATTATTAATTTTTATTATTATTATTATTATTATTATTATTATTATTATTATTATTATTATTATTATTATTATTATTTTCTACACTACACTTTATTTTATAATTTTTATATATTATATTTCATTTTATTTTTATTTTTATCACAGTTTATGTTTAATTCACACTACACTGCACTTTTTTTTCATTCACTGGAACTTAGCTTTCTTCTTTACGAGGACGATATTCCAGTGGACGATCCATGATGTAGTCATGTTGTGGGGCTTCTCCCTGGGATCGCAATCGACGTGGAGAAGGCTCTGGTTCTCCTGAATCCATCCCCATTAAGCAGGTGATGTTCATCTGTTGCTCTTCCTCCATTGACGATGCTTTTACAGGTTCTTGAAGTTTCATGTAGTCTTCCTCAATGAAAAACCCCTCTGGATCAAATCCTTCAAAAGACTTGGCGGTTTTATCGCTGAACTCATCTCTGAAATTCAGTTGATAATAGTTGTCGGGTTCTTCCATTATGATGGAAAAAGCCTTAGGCACAAATCCCTCGAATGGTTCTTGATCTACCGAATAATCCAACGGACAAAACCCTTCAAATGATTCATTCATAGTTATGTTGAACAGATCCTCTTCGTCCTCTTCTTCTTCTGGAGGTATCGTCAGATCTGTTTGGGTGAATCTTATAGGGTTAATGTCGGCTGTTAGATACCTCGGCTGATCAGTTTGATCCGGAGTTTACCCGATAATCTGCATTTGTTCCTATCGTTACGTCAAATGATTCTTGTAAAACTCGGCATGAGTCAGACAAGAATGTCGAATAATCGGTATCGATCAATTTAAATATCTCTTGCTGAGCTTTCATCTGCCGCTTCCTCAACTCCTCCAACAAGTGATGATCCTCTTCAGCTAGTTAATATGAAAAATCATCGTCGTCCTCGTCACTATCGTCCCCGGTAAAACCATTGGAGTCGGCGTCGTGTCCGGCAATGACTCTGCATTTGATATCTCCCCCTGTTCTTCGTCGATTTCCGCATGCTCTGGTTGGTAAGCTTCGTTCTGTTGTTGCAAATGTTGATTCTGTTGATTAAGTTGATACTGTTGATTCTGTTGATGTTGGCGGAAATAAGGATTTCGTAAGAGATATCTGGGAACATCAACCCATTTCCGGAGCTGTGAAAAATGAGCCTGTATGACACCTTCCATTTCATTGATTAGGTACTTGGCTATATCGCATGCGAGGGTTGAGTCGTATACTTTAGTAATCACGTACGGACCCTTAAATCTAGGTTTAAACTTGTTGGTTACAAGATTTCCTTGAAATAAAGATTTATACGCGACTTTATCACCAAGGTTGAGCGGTGAAAATTTTTCAGCAGGTGACTTCCAATATTGTCGTAAACAAGGATTTCTCCTTGCACACGAATGTTGTTGTTGAACTAAGAAGTCACTTGGAGTTGACTTGATTGCTGAATGCCAAGTATTGTTGTATTTTACAACTACTTGTGGGAGTTGTAAATCCCAATCAGTTGGGTTTTGTTGAATCATCATTCGCAAAGTCTGAAGTATGGTCCGATTTACCCGTTCCGTAACTCCATTCGTTTGTGGCCGATGACTAAATGCCAACAAAGGCTCAATGGCAAATTTCTCCAATACTTTGTTAAAAAGTGCTGAAGTAAACTCAGTCCCATGATCAGAAAGAATTTTCTGCGGAACCCGCGGCAAAAACGGAATAAGTTTAAATTTCAACGTAGTGCTTACGGTTTTCGCAGATTTATCCTTCATGAGAATTATAAAAAGATATTTAGTAAAATGATCAATTGCTACGAGAGCATAAGAGTGATTTCGATAAGCTCTCTATAATTGTAATAAATCAACTGCTAACAATTCGAATGGATAAGACGTTATCTGTGATTTCATTTGACCAGGTGCATGGGCTTCTGAAGTCTATGAACGTTAGGAAGGCAAGCGGCCCGGATGGCATTCCTCCCCGAGTTTTAAGGGAGTGTGCCTCTGAGCTGGCTCCGTCCCTCGTTCAACTTTTCTCTCTATGCCTCAATACTAGTACTTTCCCTCAGTGTTGGAAGCGCGCAATAGTCCAACCTATTCCGAAGAAAGGTAGCCGCTCTGATCCTTCCAACTATCGCCCTATACTCTCACTTGTACTCTGTCTAAGATCTTTGAAACCCTTCTTAACTCTCACTTCTTAGATCATCTGGAATCTCATTCCCTTCTTTCTGATCATCAGTATGGCTTTCGTCGTTCGAGGTCTACTGGTGATATACTTTCCTATCTCAGAGATCTATGGTCTTCTGCCCTTAGGGACCATGGGGAGACTTGCGTGTTGGCGCTTGACAATATCTAAGGCGTTTGACCGGGTATGGCACTGCTTTCCAAGCTCCCCTCCTTTGGGTTTCCTCCTTCTCTTTGCTTACTTATGTCTAGTTTTCTTTCTAATCGTTCCATTTCGGCTGTTGTTGATGGAGCGACTTCTTCTTCCTTTCCTGTCAATAGTGGTGTTCCTCAGGGTTCTGTCTTGTCTCCTACTCTATTCTTACTTTTCATTAATGATCTCAGCTGTTCATCTAACCCTATACATTCATATGCCGATGACTCAACCCTCCATTCTTCTACTCATTTCAAATCTGCTCCTTCCTTTGCATCTAGAGTTGCTTCTCGTCTACATCTTTCCGATTCCATTCTTGCAGATCTGGATAGAATTTCCCAGTGGGGTCGTCTCAACCTTGTGAAATTCAACTCTTTAAAAACTCAACTTCTAGAAATCTCTCTCTCAAAGACACCTCCTAACTTTTCTATTTCTTTCAATGGTTCTCCCGTCTCTCCTGTTGACAATATAAACATCTTTGGCCTTCACATAAACAAAAAAATGTCTTGGAAACCTCATATCACAAAGGTTGCTAGGGCGCCCTCAAAGAAGCTGGGAGTTCTGTTTAGACTGCGAGAATTTTTTCTTCCTCGCAGTTACTCCAATTATACAAGGGTCTCATCCGCCCTTGTATAGAGTACTGCTCTCATATCTGGGTGGCTCAGGTTTCACCCGTCTTTTGGATAGGGTTGAGTCAAAAGGCTAAAAGACTTATAAACTGTCCCGCTCTTTCTAATTCTCTTGATCCTTTATCTTTGCGACGTGATGTTGGTGCCTTGTCACTTTTCTATAGGTACTACAATGGTAAATGCTCGAGGGAACTATCCACCCGTGTACCTCCACCTTTACGGCGTCCTCGCAGCACAAGGGGTGCAATGTCCGCGCATCAATTTTGCGTGGACATAGGCAACTCCAGGCTTTTCCGCTGTGGTGTCTATTTCTTTCCTGCCACTTCTGTCTTGTGGAACTCACTTCCATCTTCTGTATTTCCCTCTGCATTTAATCTCAATTTCTTTAAAGCCCGCGTCTGCGCCCACCTGAGAAATTTGCGTTAGGTGGGTAGTGTAGGGGTGGTTTTTATTTTCTGGATTTTGTATTCTATTTACTCTCATTTTTATTCTTTTAACACCCCCTCCTTGAATAGGGCTTTGCCGTGAGTGGTGGTGATGTGTGTGTAAAAAAAAAAAAAAATCATTACAGGCGGAATAATCACAGTAGGATTATTTTTGTTCAGTTGACTCGTCATACAAGACCTACAAATGTCACGTGCAACATTTGCAAGTTTTGGATGCCATAAATCCTCTCTTACCAATGCAATAAGCTTCGGTGTTCGTAAATGTCCATTTAACTAAATGTAAATCTAATACTAACCGAATTAGAAGAGGCATGAATATTAACATTCGCGGAGTATCTTCGTTTTGGATGAAGATTAAGTCCCAAAACAAGAAAAGATGTTGATACGGGCGAAATATTTCTAATTCATGTTCACGAAAGGTTGTGCTTTCGTTGGGATCCAATGCTCTCCTCAGTTTGCGAAGAACATTGTCCTTGAATTGTTCTTGGATTATAACCTGTTTCAGTCAATTAACCATTTGTCAATGGTTAATTGACAAATGTTGACAATATTTATTTTGACACTTTTCTCATTACGCGGTTCAAGATAGTTAAAATGTATACCAGATACATTTTAATAGTGACAGACATCTCCAAGAGTTCCATATGTTAATGGGTTGTTGTCGTTGTAGAAAACTCGTACAAGGCATTTAATTATATTAGCAAAGGCTAATATTGCTTCTGGAATTGGAAGTTGGCCAGATAACTTTAGCAACTTCAGCTTCTTTGTAATATTCCTGCCTTTAAGTTGATATTTAGCGGGGTGTTTGATAAGTTCCTCCGCTACGATTTCCCTAATCTCCATATGGTTATCAGGTGTTCCATCCAACCACATGGATAAAGATTGAAACAAAGAGTTTCCTTCTCCTGGCATTAAATGTACTGTGTAACCTTCAGGAATAAAACCTGAAGGCTGGACTTCATCAATGGGGACAATTTCCAGTTGATAAGTATGATCTTTCGGGAGTGCCTCCACTGGAGCTATTATTTTGAACTGGTTAGCGGGTATTTCCACATTCTGCGAGTTGATTACCTCCTGACAGGTTAATTCCGTTTGGTCTTTCGATATTACTCCGAAATCATTTCCGGTTCTTTGGAAAAGTTGATGAGTTGACATATCGGGCAGTAAGGAATTTGATCGTAGAAGAGTAACTCCTATGACCATGGAGTGATCCATAGCGGAATCTGGAAGTATATAAAATTCTTCCAAAGTTGAAATATACCCTGTCTCGAATTTTAATCTCAAGATCACGAACTCGTGTATAGGAATACGCGCATTTCCAACGCCTGTGACCCTTGCGACCACCGATGGATATCGTTGTATACCATTCATTAATGAAACAGCGCTTTCTTTTATTAAGTTGATCTCTGCTCCATTATCTATTAAGGAATGGAAACAAGTTCCTGGATAGTCTACTACTTCTACTGCGACCATTAAAGGTTGGGTCTCGCATTTACTAAATTGTAGAAGTAGGGTTTCACCCTTATTCTCCTTTAAACTAATTGTGGAAGTTAACTCCGTTACTAATGGGGGACTCCCAGAGGGAGTAGTTAACCCTTCAACCGTGACTGGCCCCTCAATCACGGGGTCAACTAGTTTAAAGTTGCTCTTGTTGATTTCGCGCCGGCAATCCCCCAGTAGCGTTTTTATTCTCCGTCGATGATCTTCTTAAAGTTCCCGAAATTCTTGAAGTTCTTCTGTTTGGTGGAGAATTACTCTGTTGTCTCGGACGTCGGTTTCTCCATTCCGGACAACTTTTTCCCACATGATCATATTGGTTACATACGGGACAATTCTCCGGATACCGTCGCTGGGGTTGTTGTGGTTGATTCTGTTGTCTTGTATTTTGTGAACACTTGTAAGACAAGCTCCCACTCTTCTTGCAAATAGAACACTAGTTGTTAAGAATATAACAAGTGTCCTTCGAGTGCGTGTCTTTATCACAGAAACTACACCACTGGTTGTTTTGCCTTTGTGAATTTTTTTGCGTTCGATTATCCTGCCTACGGTCCTCCGACCGTCCCGAAGAGCTAGAACTATCGCTATTTTTACGCGGTTTCTCCCTAACGAACTTGGGACTGCGGTTTCCCGTAGTCTTCTTTTGACGTCTTTCCTTTTCTGATGACCTTTTCTCGACTGGTTTTTGTGGAGGCGGTTGGGCTCTGGAAGAAGTATTCTTCCATCGGTTCACCACATCCACACATGACTTCTGTTGGGGTCTCGACTCAGCCACAACTCTAGAGATGTCCACTACTTCAGGATCGGGTACTTGGGCATGTCCCTTTAAATCTTGAAGGTGTCTATCAGCCAGGTTCACCAGCTGATCAAAGGAAACTTTGGTTACGGACATAACTTGCGATCTCCTTGTTGATCGTCGGTTGGTAAGGCTGCTAGAAACACTTGACGTAGTGTCTCATGCTCCTTTACAGGCTTCTGTTGAAGTGGTGGGGTAAGCTTTCTTTGCGAGATCCAGTAAACGGATAGCAAATATCCTGACGGTCTCGTTTTTTTTATGCATTTTGGCAGCCATAAAGTCATGGACTGCCCGTTCCTGTCTTACCGTGTCCTCGTTATTAAACAGATCAAGTAAGTTCTGTTTAATTTCTTCATAAGACTTGTCCGTCTTATGAAGTTGATGATAGAGGGCCAGATACGAGGACTGTAAATACGATCCCAAGAGCCTTAACCAATCCTGTTTTTGAGTTGGGTACAGGATTGTGCAATATTCTTCGAATTCACGAAAGAATACTTTCAGGTCTTGGTCTGTGTCAGGGTTCAATTTCGCCGGTGGCACTGCCTTGTTAGATTTAGGCTTGTTTAACATTTGTGTCATCATAGATATTGCCTGGGAAACCATAGCGTTATGAGTCTGCTTTACGGCTAGACTTTCCGCTACGAATTCCCGGAATTGCTGGACCGTCATGTTACCGGTCGGGATACGGGGTGCGCTTGTGGGGCTCGTTATTGTTGGTAATGACGGTGGTTGGTGTACTCCGCCGTCAACCTCGCGATCCACTGCAATGGACGGCTTCCTATCCTTAGGACGTACCGACTTTTCTGGTGATTTTGCAGCAGCAGTTGAAATGGGATCTGCACGAGCTGATAATAGTTCCATTATCTTTTTATTTTGCTCGTTAAATCTCAGATCTAGGTCACGAGTATCTAATAACACTCTCAAGCATTTCTTGTAGTCTCTCCACGGTGCGTTGATCCACAGGTTGAAATTCGTGAATAGATGCACCCCTTTGGTTGTCAGTATTTTCCGGTGTGGGCGCAGCATTACTGTTGAATTGGAAAGGTTCATCCAATTTAATCAACTGGTCCATGTTCACCTTTGATTCGTCATTATTCATATTCATCATAGGTTTTTCTGCCATTTTGTCGTATTTTGCTTTCCTTCCTTGTGATCCTGGCAAGGTCACCAAATATTTTCTCTGTAGGCTAAACAGAAAAAATAATATAAGTTGAGAAACACTTACGTTTTTAATGATGAATCTCTTGTTGAGTTGGTTGTTGTACCTGCCTCTTCTTTGGGTGGCGGTGTTGTTGAGTGAAGTCGATGAATTGAAGTCGATGAGTTAAAGGTGCAAATTGACTCCTACGAAGAGAAGAACTCACGTCCGTAGCAAGGGCTATTGGGATGACAATGAAGGAACAACTGCTGACAGACTTATGTTAAATTTATGACAAGTTGGTGGGTTATTGAAAAACCATAAAGAGGATAATTTTATAGTTGAAATATGAATATCAATGAATGACAATAAACAATAACGACGACGTCAAACATGAACAAGAAAAGGAAAAGGAAAAGAACTCTAAATGATAGGACAACGCAGTTGAGGGCGTTGGGTTATAGCGAACTGACGAGAATGTTGTTTTCTTAATGACAGTTTGTCAATTAGGAATTATCCGTCGTCATTCGATTTAACAGAGAAAAAAAAACTTCCGATTAATGGAAAGCTTCAGAACCGATTAATTGGAGATTCCAAAGGTTGACAATGTTGACGAAATCTGGTTATTGCGCTAAAGAATTGGATAACCACACAGCTTTCCGCTGAGGAATGAAAATCTGGTTGAGGTAGTTCCCTTCCCCGGGACTGTAAACTATAATATAAAAATTATATATATAGGAATTATTTTTTTTGTATTTTTTTATAATACGAAAAATTAGAATACGACTATTAAATATTAAATAAACAATAAGGAACTCACGTGAAATCCTATGTATTGGTCGGATATTTCACTTTTGGAGTATGTCAAAATTTTATTATTTATTCTTGTTCTTTTAATTTACAATAATGTATTATTTTCTGTCTTTTAGTCTTTGTTAAGTTTGTTATATAAGAACCTAAAAGAAGAGGAAAAATTTAATAACCTTAAAACCAAAAAAAAAAAAAAACAATCTAAAAAAAAAAAATTTTTTGCTTACCTGTGTAAGGAAATTGATCCTTCTTCGTGTTTCATCTACTTCGGTCCTCTTCTTCCTACGGCAACATATCTGTGAAAAACAAAAGAATATAGTATGAACACGTAAGTGTGCTCATGCTCACAATATATATATATATATATATATATGAAAGAAAAACATCAAAGAGTGGAGAATTTATAAGGTATGTGAAGATAAGAAATAGTTTAAAGAAGAAGAAAAATTAGCATCAAACAATGATTATTTCAATTAAGGAAACATTTTCATTGTTTCTACCTTCGAAAATGTTTCGAAGATAGTCAATAAGAAGTCGAAGAATCTTATGAATAATGGTTTCTAATATAAGGACAATTATTATCATATCCTTATATTAGGGAAACATTGTTTCCATAATGAAATTTGAAAACATGTCAGAACATTAATTTTCAAATTCTTTTACCAGTAAAACTTTAAAAGTCATTGGTTCACCTTAATTACTGAAGAGTCTTTAGAAGAAAATCTGAAGATAATATTTTAAGATAGCTAAAGTACAGATCAAGTAAAGGAAGTGAATAATGGTTAATAAAATACTTTATTAACCAAAGTAAGAAGAAATTGAAACCTCAAATACTTCATTAAGTATTTGGGTTAAAAAATGGTGTAAAATCTCCTAAAGGAGATCAAAATGAGTACATGAAAACATAGTTAATCTGTCGGTTTGGTTTGGCAAACTAAGGAATTTATTTTTTTTTTTGAAATGTATAACTTTTTATTATTATTATTATTATTATTATTATTATTATTATTATTATTATTATTATTATTATTATTATTATTATTATTATATATAATAATAATAATAAAAATAATAATAAAAGCATCGTAACTTTTATTATATCAAACTTCACTAAAGCGAGATATAAATTTTTTATATATATATATATATATATATATATATATATATATATATATATATATATATATATATATATATATATATATATATATATATATAATAAATATAATAATAATAATATAATAATAATAATAATAATAATAATAATAATAATAATAATAATAATAATAATAATAATAATAATAATAATAATAATAATATAATATATAATAAAATAATTTTTTTTTTAATAAAAGTATCGCAACTTTTATTATATCAAACTTCACTAAATAATATATAATTATACTATATATATATATATATATATATATATATATATATATATATATATATATATATATATATATATATATATATATATATATATATATAAATTAAAGAACAAAATTAACGCACAATCTACAATTTATCAGTTGGGAGGTCCCGACGACATTGTAGAGTAATGGGAGTGCCTATGTGTGGAGATGTGTACCCATACCTACCCAAGTAATGCAGTTTCGCATCGATGGGAAGGGGCGTAAGTGCGATATCGACGAAATATGGTAAAAGGGCAAACCAGCCAAAATTAAATATTATATATATATATATATATATATATATATATATATATATATATATATATATATATATATATATATATATATATATATATATATATATTACACTGTTAAATACGATAATTAATAGCATTTTAAATTAAATTTCTTACACATAAGAAAGTTTCTAAACAATTTATTCCGTTTACAATAAAAGTGACAACAATGTGTATTTTTTTTACACGAGAAAGTCGATCATTGGAAAATTTCTGTCCTCTTGCCAAAGAAATCTCCAACAACTTCCGCATATCTTTATTTCTTCAGCTTATTTTCTCTGATGGTTCTGTAGCCTAACACTCCTGTTGAAAAGGCTAATCTCTTCAGCATCCTTTTCTCATCTAATTCTATCATGGACGATTAATGCTTCCCTCTTACTACTCCTTCTTTTCTTAGAAGTCCTATGTCTATACCTGTGATTTCATATGATCAGGTGAATGGGACTCTAAAATCTATGAACGTTAGAAAGGCTAGGGTTCAGATGCCATTTCTCCCGTTGTTTTGAGGGACTGTGCTTCCGATCTGGGGGCTTGTTTTCGATCACCTCTACTCCCCATGTCCTAATATTAATACTTTTTCTCAGTATTGGTAGCGTGTATATGTTCACATGATTTCTTTTTTATTGCTCCATATTATCTCATGTTGATGAAGCGACTTCCTCTTCCTTCTCTATTAATTAATGTGTTTCTCAGGGTTCTGTTCTATCCCAACCGTATTCCTACTTTTCATAAATGACTTCCTCAGCTTCACTTCCAACTCTCTTCATTCTTAGGCCGATGACTCCACTCTCCATTATTCTACTCATCCAAATCTGCTCTCAACTTTGCTTCTAGATTTGCTTCTCATCTTCAATTTTCCAATTCTATTCTTGCCGACCTGGAAGAGAATTCCAATGGGACTACCGCAACCTTGTGAAATTCAACACTCCTAAAAGAGCTCTCTCTCTCTCTCTCTCTCTCTCTCTCTCTCTCTCTCTCTCTCTCTCTCTCTCTCTCTTCTCTCTCTCTCTCTCTCTCTCTCTCTCTCTCTCTCTCTCTCTCTCTCTCTCTCTCTCTCTCTCTCTCTCTCTCTCTCTCTCTCTCTCTCTCTCTCTCTCTCTCTCTCTCTCTCTCTCTCTCTCTCTCTCTCTCTCTCTCTCTCTCTCTCTCTCTCTCTCTCTCTCTCTCTCTCTCTCTCTCTCTCTCTCTCTCTCTCTCTCTCTCTCTCTCTCTCTCTCTCTCTCTCTCTCTCTCTCTCTCTCTCTCTCTCTCTCTCTCTCTCTCTCTCTCTCTCTCTCTCTCTCTCTCTCTCTCTCTCTCTCTCTCTCTCTCTCTCTCTCTCTCTCTCTCTCTCTCTCTCTCTCTCTCTCTCTCTCTCTCTCTCTCTCTCTCTCTCTCTCTCTCTCTCTCTCTCTCTCTCTCTCTCTCTCTCTCTCTCTCTCTCTCTCTCTCCAGAACACCTAATCTCTTGGAAGCTGATGTAGAAAGAGAGATAATGTAATCCTTTCAAGAAAAATCATGAAAAAGGAAGAACTAAAAATATTGAGGACAGGGGAAGGTTGGAGTTGAGTGTTTTCGAAGAAGATATTATTGTTGTGTGGAAGATATTGCCGAGTAGATAGGTGAAAGATTAAGTTTTTGAGGCATTGAAAAAAATCATGTTTTCTCCTAGCCCATTTGGATATACGATAAAAAAATGAGATGTCAGCTACTCCAAAGCTATCTTCCAATCATGAACGAATGTGTATGTCGCCTTTCAAAATAAAAGGAATAGTAAGGGGTGGAATCATTAGCAAAGGAATGGACTGGTGAAGAAGTTATTTAAGATATATATATATATATATATATATATATATATATATATATATATATATATATATATATATATATATATATATATATATATATATATATATATATATATATATATATATATATATATATATATATATATATATATATATATATATATATATATATATATATATATATATATATATATATATATATTATATATAATATATATATATATTATATATTTTTATTATAAAATTAAAATAAATATAAATTTATATATATATATATATATATATATAATATATATATATATATATATATATATATATATATATATATATATATATATATATATATATATATAATATATATATAATATATATATATATTATGTAGATCAACTTTTTAAAAGTTATTCAGTTAATTTTGTCATTTAAAGTAGATATAATGGTACATTCTTATGTATATTAACCTTATAATTAAATTTTTTTAACTTTGTTTTCATTTCTCTTTGATGCCACACTATTTCATTTGTCTATGTATTGTCTTGAACTATAATAACTATAATTATAGGTATCATAACACAACTTTAAAATTTTTTTTTTTTTTTGGCATTTTTGAATGGCTGTATTTCTTAAAACAAGCACGTACCAAAGTTAATATTGCAGGTGAAGGAACATCTATGGTAGTAGTATAATGTGTGAAAATTTCAGATTTTTAGCACTTACCAAACCAGAGATATTAAGGTTCAAAGTTACCGATTTTCAGAAAAATTTGATTTTTGAACACTGTAAATTGTTTTAAAAATATTTACCTAACTTCAAATAAGATTTAAGTTAAACCATACTTTAGTATGTATCATCACACAAAATTTTATATCGTTAAATTATTTCCTTCTTTTAATAATACACCCACGAAAATGGAAATTTCTTCGATTTTTTAACACAATTTTTCGGATTCATTTTCATGGTGAAATATTATTTTCACAAAAAAAAACAGGAAAGGCCAAATGTACCTTAAAGTATCCCTAACAAATCAATTTCTATGAAATTTGGTATAAGAATTACCAATATGGAGATATTACTTAAAATGTTAGCCTCTATTAAGTGAAAATTTGGCTCCACCTGGTCTAACATTTTGGCTCACCCTGTTACAACCAGAGTAAATCTACAAAAACGAATGGTGGTTTTGAACTTCCCAGGGATAACATTAACGCCATGCAAAATATAAAAGTTTTCTAAAATTATCGAGCGGCCATCATCGGTACGGAAAAAATGGATTGACCCATATATATATAATATATATATATATATATATATATATATATATATATATATATATATATATATATATATATATATATATATATATATATATATATATATATATATATATATATATATATATTTCACTATC
>SEYY01006262.1:7500-10000 GCA_009176605.1 Armadillidium nasatum | reverse complement strand
CTGCTGAAAAAGGCCGATATCGTCGATGGGATGGGCAGGTTCATTCCATCTTCAACTAAATCTTTTTATCCTCAAAATCAATGGTTCAAATTCAATTGTTCTCTTGCCCTTCGGAAGAGAGAGAATGTTTATCGTGAATGGAAAAACTTTCCTTCTCCTACCACCCTTGCTAATTTTCGTTCAGCTCGGAATCGTTGCAGGTATGTTCTTCGACGGACTAAACGTACTTTTAATAAAAGGATGTGCGCTGACCTCCATAGTTCTCTTACTGATGAAAATTTCTGGCCTCTTGCCAAAAATATCTCTAATAATTTCTGTAAATCTTCCTTTCCTCCTAGTATTCGCTCTAATGCTATCACTCCAACTGAAAAGGTTAATCTCTTCGGCCTCTTGTTCTCCTCTAATTCAACCTTGGACGATTTCTTCAATCCTCCTCCTACTTCACCAACTCTGATATCCTATGCCTTTACCTGAAATCTATGAACGTTAGGAAGGTAAACGGACCAGTTGGCATTCCTCCCCGAGTTTTAAGGGAGTGTACTTCTGAGTAAACTCCGTAACTCGTTCAACTTTTCTCTCTATGCCTCAACACCAATACATTCCATCAGTGTTGGAAACACGCATTAGTTCAACCTATTCCGAAGAAAGGTAGTCGCTCTGATCCTCTGATATCATGTGAACATATACACGCTTCCAATACTGAGAAAAAGTATTAATATTAGGAAATGGGGAGTAGAGTTGATCGAAAACAGGCCCCCAGATCGGAAGCACAGTCCCTCAAAAAAAGGGGAGGAATGGCATCAGAGCCCTAGCCTTTCTAACGTTCATAGATTTTAGAGTCCCATTCACCTGATCATATGAAATCACAGGTATAGACATAGGACTTCTAAGAATAGAAGGAGAAGTAATAAGGAGCCTGAATCGTCCATGATAGAATTAGATGAGAAAAGGATGCTGAAGAGATTAGCCTTTTCAGCAGGAGTGTTAGCTACAGAACCATCAGAGAAAATAAGCTGAGGAAATAAAGAAATGCGGAAGTTGGAGATTTCTTTGGCAAGAGGACATAAATTTTCCAATGATCGACTTTCTCGTGTAAAAAAAATACACATTGTTGTCACTTTTATTGTAAACGGAATAAATTGTTTAGAAACTTTCTTATGTGTAATAAATTTAATTTAAAATGCTATTAATTATCGTATTTAACAGTAATATATATATATATATATATATATATATATATATATATATATATATATATATATATATATATATATATATATATATATATATATATATATATATATATATATATATATATATATATTATTTAGTTTTGGCTCCCAATATCTTAAAATACTGGGTTGGAACCGCTGGCAACAAGCGGCACCTCCTCAGCAGTAACTTAAAAAATCAAAACAAATTGAAATTTTAAGCTAATTAACACCTATTCGCTTGTAAAAAGGAGTTTATTTTATCCCTTTGGTTAGATGTTTGATAATAATAGAAATTGTCTCCGTAGGTTGTAAAAGGGTTGAGGTAGAAACTCTCAAAGGTTTTTATTTAAAAAAAAAAAAAAAAAAAAAAAATTTTGGAATTATTTTCCCTTTCTAGTTTCTAAAATGTCACTAAGACTCCTCAGTAAGGGCAAAGATAATTGTAGGTTGGGCGGCACCCTTCCTGGCACCCTCCTTGGCTACTGGCCTACCGTCTGGTGTTAGAATGTGTCAACACGTACATATGTAGGACCTTTCCGATGGTTGTATGAGAGACCCCGAACCGTTGTATGAGAGACCCCGTACCCTTCAGCTGCAAGTATTGTGTTGCCACACAGTCGTAGTGTGTCAAACTACGTCGTAACCTCTCCATATTACTTGCACAAGCGTTATAGGTTGAATATTCTCGATACCCAGCATACCCGTGACGTTATTTCTCCTACCACGTCATTCACCGAATTTGGCTGGTTTGCCCTTTTACCATATTTCGTAGATATCGCACTTACGCCCCTTTCCATCGATGCTAAACTGCACTACTTGGGTAGGTATGGGTACACATCTCCACACATAGGCACTCCCATTACTCTACAATGTCGTCGGGACCTCCCAACTGATAAATTGTAGATTGTGCTTTAATTTTGCTCTTTAGTGTGTGTGATATATATATATATATATATATATATATATATATATATATATATATATATATATATATATATATATATATATATATATATATATATATATATATATATATATATATATATATATATATATATATATATATATATATATATATATATATATATATATAGCAAAAAAAATTTAAATCTCTCTTTTGTGAAGTTTAATATAATAAAAGTTGCGATACTTATTATTATTATTATTATTATTATTATTATTATTATTATTATTATTATTATTATTATTATTATTATTATTATTATTATTATTATTATTATTATTTTGGAACTCAATATCAGCTTTTGATTTAATAAAAGATTTGC
>SEYY01006261.1:25000-33144 GCA_009176605.1 Armadillidium nasatum | reverse complement strand
TATATATATATATATATATATATATATATATATATATATATATATATATATATATATATATATATATATATATATATATATATATATATATATATATATATATATATATATATATATATATATATATATATATATATATATATATATATATATATATATAGTGTGTGTGTGTGTGTGTGTGTGTGTGTTTCAAATGTGATTGGAGAAAACAGTTATATTTTCTTAATAATACCATAAAGAGAATATAAAAATAATTTCTGAGCTTCACAAATTATTTTGCCTAACTGAATAGCCTAATAAAGTGGCGAAGGGGTTGGGGGTGAGGGGAAGGTTGAAAGGGAAGGGGAATGGGGAGTCTTTCGCTCAGTTGCAAAACAAAAGATGGTATGTGGAAAATACTTTTTATTAATTTTATTAATAAAAAATAATAATAATAATAATAATGACTACAAAATCAAAGATTACAATTTTATTTTTAAAGCTACGTAACTAACCCCCTTCCTTCATGGCTTCTGCACTTCATAAAACCCCTTCCCCCGAAACTCCAAGACCCCAAATTTCTCCCACTACCGAAATTATTATTATTATTATTATATTATTATTATTATTATTATTATTATTATTATTATTATTATTATTAGTCTGTTGTTAAAAAATGTTTCAATACACTCTGCCATCAATGTGTCTATTTTTTCTTCTTTCTTCTCTTTTTCATTCATGTTACACTCTCTTCATCTCTCTTTCTCACCCTCTTTTTTTCTCTCTCTCTCTTTCTCACTCTCTCTCTCTCTCTCTCTATCTCTTTCTTTTCTTTATTTCTCCATATACCTTTAATTCTCTCTCATTTTGAACTTTCACTATTTTTGCTCTAATATATCTCCATTTCACATCCTCTCTCTCTCTCTCTCTCTCTCTCTCTCTCTCTCTCTCTCTCTCTCTCTCTCTCTCTCTCTCTCTCTCTCTCTCTCTCTCTCTCTCTTCGCTTCTTCCTCTCTTCGTATCTCTTACTCGAAATTTCAAACTTTCTAATTAAGAACTTAAAAATTCATTTTAACATTAAGTGTTTAATTTACAAATCACATCATATATATATATATATATATATATATATATATATATATATATATATATATATATATATATATATATATATATATATATATATATATATATATATATATATATATATATATATATATATATATATATATATATATATATATATATATATATATATTATATATATATATATGGGGGGGATGGGGAAGGGTTAGGAGGGGAGAAATTGAACCTGGGGTATAAATACAAGGGATGTTTCATTGAGATTTCGAAAGGAAATTCCTCTGAGAGAGAGAGAGAGAGAGAGAGAGAGAGAGAGAGAGAGAGAGAGAGAGAGAGAGAGAGTTTAAAAGAAAAATGAATAAATATATAATGAGTTAGTTGTAACATAAAGGCCTTTTCTAAAAACTTTTTGAGCTCCTCCAGAAAAAAGAAATTAATAATAAAAAATTCGGTCCTTATTGACTTTCGTGTCTCAATCCATATTTTGTAAATTGTACGGGTACTTACTTGCTCTGTTTCTATTTTTATTGTTTTATATATATATAATATTTGTGAAGTTCAATAAATTGATAAAGTTTTCTTTTGCTAAAAAATTTACCTCTATTTTTTCATTACAATTTAACATTGCTGGTAACATTATTTTAAAAAATATAAATTGTTACGTGTATTACTTAAGGTCTGAAATTTCTTGTAATTAATCGGAACAACGGAAAATGGTTTTTAAGTCATATGAGTTTAAGGGTAAAATTTGATTGAAACATTTTTTTTTTTTTTTTTTTTTTTTTTACCCTTTGAAAGAAAAACATTTAAAAAATTGAATTTCAATAACAGTAAAATAGGACTCCGATTTCCCTCTCTTTCTCCCACACACACACACACACACACACACACACACACACATACACACCAGTAAACAAATGAATTATTGAGTTGCAAGTTATGATATTTTTAATTGCAATTTTTGATACCATCTCCATTCAATTTAGTTTTATTCTCTTCTATTAATATCAATTTATTTCCTCTTTCTCATTGTTATATTTACCTTATTCCCCCACCCCCACCTCCCTAAGGTCAAAGGATAAAAATAAACCGTTATTAAAAATGGGAGTCAGATACATGTTGGACTTTATTATTATTACTATTTTTATTATTATTATTATTAAAAGATTTGCATTTGGATTTCCAAATTTCTAAATAGTTATCTTTGAACATAGTTTAACTTCTTTAAAATTATCCTTGAAAACAATCTACAGCAGAAGTAGAAAGTATATTTATTGTATTCTCCTGACGCGTTTCGTCTCTGCACTCGAGACATCTTCAGAGGAAGTTCTTTCAATAAAGAATGAGAGTGATTTAAATATCAAGTATGCATTTTGTAATTAATTAATTCAAGTGCAGAGACGAAACGCGTCAGGAGAATACAATAAATATACTTTCTACTTCTGCTGTAGATTGTTTTCAAGGATAATTTTAAAGAAGTTAAAGCTTAGTAACGCACAGCACTACCTTTATGGAAGTCCTTTAGTTCGACTTCAATCCATGAGTATTATTGTTATTATTATTATTATTTGTTTTGACTGGGACAGTCTCGATAGGCCCTTGTGGCTTCTAACTCCATTACATATTACTTTCTAAATGTTTATATTCTGATATTGATTTCTGCTACAAAGTTTTGTACATGGTAGACAAGCGTGTTATAGATCTCACTTTGACGAGTTTTTAGTTTCTTTGGAGTGTTTTATGTACGGAAAATTCACTGAAGTTTCTTTACATTTAGTTTGGAGATTGCTGCTTTATGTTATTAACCATTCGGACATGGCTTCTTTTCCTTCCATTAAAATGCTGAAACACTTTGTTAGAGGGTTAGTATTTATAGTTACTTTCATTAACCATATATTTTGTATCATATACCAGTCCTCGTGCTTTCCAGTCGCTAAGTTTCACAGTACTTCTTTTATTTATTTTTGTCTTATTCCCCTAAATTCCACTCTACTAATGTTATTTACCTAGGGATTGTTAATAATTTCTTCTTTCTATTCTGTTTCATCATTGTGTATTCTTTCATTTTCGTTGATATTCTTCCACGAACGAACTTTCAATTTGTTCTTTTCGGTTTTTTTTTTCGACTTTAATCTTGTCACTTCTTTGCTGTCTATACATAATCTTCCAAGATTCTGTCTAAACATTCAATTTTCTTTTTTTCCTTTCTCATTTAGTTCATATCTTCTTAATCTTTTCATTTTAGCTACGAAGCTTAATTTTCTTCTAGAAATGACGTAAATTAATTTGTTTCCTAGTCTTTCTCTTGTAATTAAATTTTGTGCTTTGCTTGTTGCTTCTTCATTTCCAAGTTCATTCTTTTGGAATGCCATTAACATGGAAATTTTTCTTAATTTTGGTATTTCCTTTTCTAATCTTAATTTTTATGGTTCTTTTTTTTCTTTCTTCCTGCTCCTTTCATTTCTTTCACTACTTCAACTCTCATGATGTCACTATGGCTATCCCAATTGCACAATAGTCTGATGAAATCCGTAGTATCGCAATCAAATGGTAGTATTTTCAGAGCATTAAGTTGCATTTGCATGTGTAAGAATGTGCGATTTTAATATTCTTTTCTGATTACATTCGTAGGTAGCAGTAAGAACATTTAAATAATTTTACATTTTTTAAAACATTCCTCCCTTTTAAGGAGTTATTACTACTAACTTATCGTAGCCAAACCTTGACTATAAATCTATCCCTTTCATCATTTATCAACATCCCAACACATGCTTCGATATTACAATACTTTTCTTAATCACCATTATGCTCAGTTCCAAGGTATTAACTGGCACTGAGAGCTTTCAAAGATGACTTATTAGACCTTTTTTTATATACTACGCCCAACATTCCCACTACTATTATGTTCTCTATAACACGTCTTTCTGTATAGTATTGCCCATGAAGCACCTTACATCTAGACAAAATGTGAATTACTGATTCTCCCTCTTCAAACCACACATTCTACACCTATCACTGCAATTCTCTTTTAGTACGTGTTTTTTGAAACAATTTCTTCTTAAACCCGAGTCTTGGGCTGTTATCAATAGTCTCTTCTTCAAATCTTAGATAACCCTTTGATATTAAACTGCTTTTTCCTTATTAATAAATTACTTATCTTGCACCTCTGCCTTATAATGTTTAGCGTGTTTATGCCTTCTCCATTTTATATTGCTCTTATTTTCTTGATTTTATTTTTTAAGTCTTCCTTTTGCAATTATATTCCTACTTTTATTTAATATTCTTCAAGATAAATTTAAAATAAAAAAATTAAAGTTTTAAGACTAAGTGTTTTTTTTTCTTTTTTTATTATACAGTTAATATATTTAGAGATAATACTAAGACTAAAAACTAAAATGAAACTATTTTCTAAAATAGAAAAATGTAAAATTATCTTGTTTCATAAAAAAATAAAAAAAAAAAAAAAAAAAGCTATAAAAATCAAAAAAAAAAAAAAAAAATTGTTTCCAAGCAAACTCTATATAATGAGTTAATAGTAGTAATAATAATACTTTGTAATAATAATAGTCTTAGCAATAGTATAGAGAAAGAGATTATTTGAGTATGGAAAGCATATTGGTTTGCTTTATATATTTTCAACTTGGACTCAAAGACCAAAATACATTTTAGTTTAGATAAAAGCGCGCCTATAATATAATGTTAAATAACTTACTCAAACTCAAGGACAAAGATATGCAATGCTATCGAAATACAAAATTTATTACAAAATAATATTTAATCACATTCTTTGTAAAATGACTATAACTCAGGGTCATGTGACGCGGTCCAATTGAGAGTTTTGCACTTTCTGTAAAATAAAATTTAGAAAAAAAAATAACTTTGAAACTGACAGATTTTAAGGATATTAATTAAAGGTTTTAAAAAATCTCCTTAATTAAACAAGCAAAATATGAACTATATTTGGAGAAGGAAAAATTCTAGAATATGAATCGAAAACACATTCATAGCAAAAGAAATTTAAATTCAAAACTAATATATACATATATATATATATATATATATATATATATATATATATATATATATATATATATATATATATATATATATATATATATATATATATATATATATATATATATATATATATATATATATATATATATATATTGTAAGGCGAAACAGACCTCTTCATTGAGATTGGGGACGAGGAAGATGCAATTCAAGGCCTTGTGTCCTGGTATTCGAAGCTCTGTGGCCTATATATATATATATATATATATATATATATATATATATATATATATATATATATATATATATATATATATATATATATATATATATATATATATATATATTATTGTGGGTATGGAGAAACAAACATCTGCATTGATTGGGGACGAGGAGGATGCAATTTAAGGTCGTGTGTCCTGGTATTCGAAGCCCTGTGGCCGCCCCAAGAGCCGCTTCAGTAAGGTTCCCACCAGCTAAAGGCATAGCAGAGGAGGGGATTCCTGAAAAATAAAATAAAATTAAAAAGGGATTTGTAATCTAAACAATGATCATGAAAAATAATGATGACAATAGCGATGATAAATAACGATAAAAATTAGGTACAATCTAATTACTTATTATTTATTAAAGAATAACCAGCGAATTGAAAGATAAAACAACAACAATAATAATAATAATAGTAAAGAGTGAAAAGTCAAAAGAGGAGAAAAAGGAAAGTTAGATTCTGATTAGTGAAAATAAAAGACATAAAATGGGGCAAAGTGAGAGCTTGACAATAAAGTTATGAACTAAAACATATTTCACCTCTGGGCACACACACACACACACACACACACACACACACACACACACATACACATTTTATGTCTCCAAATAGGTAATATCAAATATTATTACTATAAATTTAATACAAAATATGCAGCATGACAAAGTTCATAAAAAAGGAATCATCTAAAATAGCCAAAAATTCATCGGTGAAGTAACTTCTTAGGAGAATAACAGGAGGAGAAAGAGATAAAAGGAGGAGAAAAAGAAAGAGAAGAACAGGGGGGGGGTTGAGGGGGAGAAATAACCATGTTTAACTATTCTTGGACATGTTGACATTCCACACAAATGCATTAAAAGCCCTTCCCTGGAGCAGTATCTTTAAAATTTCCACCCACCATTACCTTATTTACAACTGAGCGAAACAAATATAATAAATTTATTGCAAAGCATTCTAATATTCACAACTGAAAACAAAGAAAATTAGTAGTAGTAAAGATTTTTTTTTAGTAGATATTAAGAAAGGATGTAATGGACCACACCACCTACCTGAGGGACCAGAAAGATCTTCATCGACGATTGGTGAACTCAAATTTGGAGCTGAAAGAGAGAATAGTTACTGAAACAGAGAGAGAGAGAGAGAGAGAGAGAGAGAGAGAGAGAGAGAGAGAGAGAGAGAGAGAGAGAGAGAGAGAGAGAGAGAGAGAGAGAGAGAGAGAGAGACAGAGAGAGAGAGAGAGAGAGAGAGAGAGAGAGAGAGAAAGAGAAAGAGAAAGAGAAAGAGAAAGAGAAGAGAAAGAGAGAAAGAGAAAGAGAGAAAAAATTATATTAAAAGATGATGCTTGCAATATTGTTTATGGCAACTAAGGTTGGATGGCTAAGTCTGTTTAAGTTACTTAAAATTCTACACACTTACTGGTACTTACTTCATAATTTCAATTGTTAACATTAAAGCTTAAAAGTTAGGGAATCAGTAATATCAATTTGAATCTTTGATATTGGTAAAGGAAAGGCATAGAATAATAGTGTGTTAAAATTTACGTACAGATCAATTCAAAATATTGATGCACGAATAATACCTAAAAAAAAAAAAAAAAAAGTTTATCTACACATTAGGAAGGCAAGTGCCCCGGATGGCATTCCTCCCCGAGTTTTAAGGGAGTGTGCCTCTGAGCTGGCTCCGTCCCTCGTTCAACTTTTCTCTCTATGCCTCAATACTAGTACTTTCCCTCAGTGTTGGAAGCGCGCAATAGTTCAACCTATTCCGAAGAAAGGTAGCCGCTCTGATCCTTCCAACTATCGCCCTATAGCTCTCACTTGTATTCTGTCTAAGATCTTTGAAACCCTTCTTAACTCTCACTTCTTAGATCATCTGGAATCTCATTCCCTTCTTTCTGATCATCAGTATGGCTTTCGTCGTTCGAGGTCTACTGGTGATATACTTTCCTATCTCACAGATCTATGGTCTTCTGCCCTTAGGGACCATGGGGAGACTTGCGTGGTGGCGCTTGACATATCTAAGGCGTTTGACCGGGTATGGCATGCGTCACTGCTTTCCAAGCTCCCCTCCTTTGGGTTTCCTCCTTCTCTTTGCTTACTTATGTCTAGTTTTCTTTCTAATCGTTCCATTTCGGCTGTTGTTGATGGAGCGACTTCTTCTTCCTTTCCTGTCAACAGTGGTGTTCCTCAGGGTTCTGTCTTGTCTCCTACTCTATTCTTACTTTTCATTAATGATCTTCTCAGCTGTTCATCTAACCCTATACATTCATATGCCGATGACTCAACCCTCCATTCTTCTACTCATTTCAAATCTGCTCCTTCCTTTGCATCTAGAGTTGCCTCTCGTCTACATCTTTCCGATTCCATTCTTGCAGATCTGGATATAATTTCCCAGTGGGGTCGTCTCAACCTTGTGAAATTCAACTCTTTAAAAACTCAACTTCTAGAAATCTCTCTCTCAAAGACACCTCCTAACTTTTCTATCTCTTTCGATGGTTCTCCCGTCTCTCCTGTTGACAATATAAACATCCTTGGCCTTCACATAAACAAAAAAATGTCTTGGAAACCTCATATCACAATGGTTGCTAGGGCGGCCTCAAAGAAGCTGGGAGTTCTGTTTAGACTGCGGGAATTTTTTTCTTCCTCGCAGTTACTCCAATTATACAAGGGTCTCATCCGCCCTTGTATGGAGTACTGCTCTCATATCTGGGGTGGCTCAGGTTTCACCCGTCTTTTGGATAGGGTTGAGTCAAAGGCTAAAAGACTTATAAACTGTCCCGCTCTTTCTAATTCTCTTGATT
>SEYY01006261.1:12500-20000 GCA_009176605.1 Armadillidium nasatum | reverse complement strand
CAATTCCTCAGTCTTTCTACTCGACACAATCTTCCACACAACTATGATATTTTCTTCGAAAACACTCAACTCAAACCTTCATTTGTTCTCAATATTCTCGGTGTTTCTTTTTCCGTGATCTTTCTTGGAAAGATCACATTACTTCTCTCTCTAAACAAGCTTCTAAGAGGTTGGGTATTCTGAGGCGCCTTCGTAGTTTTTTTACGCCACCCCAGTTGCTTGCTTTGCATAGGGGTGTTGTTCGCCCCTGTATGGAGTACGCCTCGCATATCTGTGGTGATTCCACACATACAGCTCTTCTTGAAAAGGTTGAGTCTAGGGCTTTTCGTCTTATCAACTCTCCAGCTCTTACTAACTCTATCCAATCTCTTTCTTCCCGTCGAATTGTTGCGTCACTCTCTCTATACTATCGCTATTACAATGGACATTGCTCTTCTGAACTCTCACGTCACATTCCTTCTCCATTGAGAAGGGCTCGTGCGACATGACTTTCTACACAGTCTCATCCTTTCTCTGTCCAACACTCTGACCCCAGACTTAACCGTTATGCTCAATCTTACATGTACTCCACTGATAAAGTCTGGAACACACTCCCTTCATCTGTTTTCCCAACTTTCTTTGACTTGCACACCTTTAAATGCCGTGTATCGGGTCACGTCGACCATTAGCGACCTGATCCAGAATACTCCCCAACTCTGGTGGATATTGGTAGGCCTCAGGCCTTTGAAGAAAATAAATAATATATATATATATATATATATATATATATATATATATATATATATATATATATATATATATATATATATATATATATATATATATATATATATATATATATATATATATATATATATATATATATAAGAGGAGTATACTATTTGCAGTTTATTTAATACTTCCTCCCTTTTAATTAATAAAAAATAAGTGAAAATGGGACATTAAAAAGCACTTAAAATCAATGGCTTAAGCAGAATCCAAAGTTGGGTTACCTGTAGGCAAGCGTGGATTGTCAAAGGACTTATAACGCCAATTCTTTATTACGGTATACTCGATGCGAAGACAGCAACACGCATTGCATATATTTTGCCCATCCAAAGTCATTTTGGCAGCTTGCGCAACAACCACATCCGCATACTCAACTAGAGCTTCGAATTCATCTTAAAAATATATATATATATATATATATATATATATATATATATATATATATATATATATATATATATATATATATATATATATATATATATATATATATATATATATATATATATATATATATATATATATATATATATATATATCAATGCGTAGAAAGGCATACTTGAGAATTCTTAAGTTAGCATTTATAAATTAACAAAACCAAGTATATTGTTACTATTTAAAGGTAACAAAATTAAGGTTAGTTTATACATATCGGGACAGCTAGGCCCATTTTCAACAATAATCTGTGAATAGGAAATAAAATAGGCATATAGTTATCAATTATGAGATAAGTATTAAATAAAGTAAAATGAAAATAGTTACTAATATAATGTAATAAAGTGCATATATAATACACCAAGAATAAATGGATTTATATTAGACACAAACAGCAGTAAGTACAGTGATACACTAAGTTGAAAGACAGATAATGGAATAATAAATATGAATAGATTATGATTTAGTTGGTTGAATGAATTATGTAATAGGATAGGGTATGGGTATGTAGGAATCTAGGATAGAGAAAAGTGTATAGAAGGTGAAAAGGGTTAATAAGCAGCAGTTAACAAAAAGGAGAGAGAAAGAAAAAAGGGGGAGGAGTCATGAGACGATGAGAGGGATGGAGGAAAAAGTTGTGTAAGTTGGGGTTGAAGTTTTTTAATGTAAAGTGATTCGAGGATTTCCGATTGGATTCAGAGGGTGCAGATTTTAAATCTGTAAAGTCGGAGAAACGGAAAGGATGATTATATGTTTGTGTGTGCTCACGGATGGAGGAGTGTTCGGGTGCGAGGAAGGGAGATTATTGCGGAAGGACCCATCCTATGCTTGTGGACCCGTTTTTGTAGGTGCGTGTGACCCATGTAGCAGGAACTGCATCCTGGACGGAAACTTAAATACCACAGAGAAAGTCCTTGTACGAGAGAAGTGAGCCTATGGAGAATGAGTTTATTTCAATGAGGCGTGGATTAATTTGAGGAAAGAAACGTTGGAAAAGTTAATGGAGTTCTTTGTTAAGAGGAGGAGTTATTGAACCTAGGTATGGTGTTTTGAGGTGTATTAGTAGTCTGGGAACTGCTGATGTGGGTATTCGAGGTCGATAGATATTATAGACGAATTTATGTACGGTAGTGTCTATGACCTCTAAGATGGGAAGTCAAAGCGCTACCAATTAGTTGAACGTACTGTCGTAGGTTAGTTGGTAGCGTTTTGACTTACCATCTTAGAGGTCTCAGTTTCGAATCCTCGTTCAGTAGACTTGAATTTCATATGAAAATCTAACGCTAATATGCGCATATATATATATATATATATATATATATATATATATATATATATATATATATATATATATATATATATATATATATATATATATATATATATATATATATATATATATATATATATATATATATATATATATATTATATTAATAATTTCTTCCAAATGGAGATTTTTGAAAAAAAAAAAAAAGAAAATCTATTTAAAAAAAAAAATAATAGTAATAATAATAATGATCAATAATAATAATAATAATAATGATCAATAATAAATAATAATAATAATAATAATAAATAATAATAATAATAATAATAAAAATACACTACTTTTCCAATCTTTCATATCCTTGTTTATTGTGCCAATCCAAAGTTAAATATAAAATATAGACAAAAGAAGAGGACATTCAATTTAGCATTAGAAATTTATCACCAGAGAGAGTGGTGAAAGCTAGTGTAAAAATAGACCTTTCATTCAGTTTGGTGGATATTTATTTATCATCTACAAACAATATTTACATTTTTTAACTTTTAAAACGCATCACATTCAATACAAACTATCATTTGTCATTACTCTATCTTGGCATTCATCACTATAAAACAACTTTTGATTTAAGGAAAGAATCCCTCCAAAACCTCCTTACTAATTTTATAGTATCTTAATTGTAATGTTTTCTTTACTGTATGCTTCATTTCTTATAAGTACTAATCACCACCATGTGATGACCTCATTTAAAATTAAATCCCCAAAAATATTTGAATCTATATCACTGTACATAATTATCTTATTTCTCTACAAATAAAAATCACATAATTTTCAACTCTTATCACCTCATCAAAATAGTTCTTCAACATTCACTATTTTACCTCATTAGTTTTTAACAATGTTCATTGCAATAGCAGCAGCAATAAAAATACCACTACTCTAACTAATAATTTTAAAGTTAACTTACTTCATCAAGTTTTTCGTGAGTGACCTCATGAATCATGTGTTCTACAGTAACTCGCAACACTGTGCTCGGTTCCCCCTGGATGTCTGATTGATTGACCAAAGGCTGCGCCACCTGCAGGGCCTCTTGCGCTCTCGGGTCCTCCAACAACTGATTTAGAAAAAAATCATTAAGCTTAATTGCATTGCCAAATAAAAACATTCTGATTTGACCACAAAAGACAAAGTTAAATATATTCATTTTAAAAATAAAATTATATGATTCATTAATGAGTTAAAAAAAAAGCCGGATCATATAATAATAATAATAATAATAATAATAATAATAATAATAAAAATAATAATAATAATAAATACTTTGGAAAAAGCATTTCCTATTCATAAATGGACCACAAAAACTCCACTTACAGCATTACAGTTATAATCTCCTCTGGATGAAGGAACTTCTAGAGGCAACATTTCTTTAGAAAAATTCATAGTAAGTCTTCCCTTATTATTTAATTGTAACACTAATTGCGATCCTTCTCTTTCAGGCTTTTAAATTAAAACTAGGCATAATTCATTAACCCATAGTTTTAATAGTTGCTTTCCCATGTTCAGTATGGATGTGATTGTAAATTTTACTGGGCTTAAAACAATGTTGGTATGCCCTATCTGTTAATTTATTAGTCGTGTAACCAATATACATAGACATACAGCCAGACTCAGGAAAAGAAAATTGGTAAACATGATTAGCTGAAAAGGTATCCTTAGTAGGAAAGCAAGAAGAAAGCAGTCTGTTTTTATGGTATAGTTTATCAATTATTTTTGAATTGTTTGTAGATTTTATATGGGCATCAATAATTCCACATAGGCATTTTTTCCTCTTTATTAAAATCAACTGCATTGAAAGATTTTAAAAATATAAGTTAATTTTACCAGAGTTAATATTATTAGTATTTTCCTGATTTTTATAAAGTTTGGTAATGGTTTTTATTGATTAGTCTTTTATGTATAGATAGTAGGTGGTTACAGTTGATTAAGTTCCATCAAATCCTCTTGTCCAGCATTAAATGATTCCAAATCAGATCACAATTTAAAAGCTCTATATATAAGCATTTTAACAATCGAATGATTATACACTTCTAGGTAGTAAGAGTTATAATTAAGGCATAGGCTATTATCAGTTAGTTTGACATGTATGCCCGATGAAAGGGTTCCATTATTAATTTCGATTTCTATATCTAAAAGTTGATATTATTTTGTGACGTTTCAGAAGTGAAATTTAGAGAAGCCACAAATCTTGCAAGCAGTTGATGAATTGAAAAAATCTCTATTTTTGAAGAGTAAACCTCGAGTGGAAAAAAGCATTTCCTCAGAATGTTGGTATATTCATATTGAAAGAAATTGCTTTTCTTTTTATTTTATGCATCATTACAAGTCCATCATTCAAACGTGCCAATACAATTCTCTGTGTTAAAAGTTTAAACTCTTGCGATATGTCTTACTTTGAATTGTTAATAGTAATAATAATAATAATCGCAGTAGAGAAATTAATGTTTCTTAAAATATTTTACACACAATACAAACGCAAACATTTACAGATATACTCGAATATATTTTTCATCAATATTCATCTTAGATGTAAAAATAAACAAATATTCTCACAATACATTAACAGAAAATGTTGTAACAAAAGCCGCAATAAATTCATAAGAAAACTCAAATAACCATTTAGTATTTTAATTCTTACCTGAATTTCATCTAATCCTGAATTTTGATCAAAACCTTGACCTTGATTTTCACCTTGATCTTCCATCTCTTTGATATTAATAATCGGGTACAGAATCTGCTTCTGTTAAAAAGAATTTAAAAGACATTTTAAAGATTTCATTAATAATAATAATAATAATAATAATAATAATAATAATAATAATAATAATAATAATAATAGCTCTCAAAATGAAAAGGGAATGAAAAAGCCTGCTTAGAAAATATGTAGGATATAATCTCTCGCCTTGAGGGTTCAAACTTAATGGTAGTAAGCAATTTTGAGTGAAGAGGCATTGACCTTTCACTCACTTTAGTTAATGCTTTTGGCTCAAATTATGTAGCACTGGGAAGGGGGGAGGGGAGTTGATTGTGTTACGAAGTATGACAAAAGCATAGGTGATCATATTTCTGGAATGGGATTAGTTATCTCTTCAAAGTAAAATTATGTAACACTGGGGAGGGGGTGTTTAATAGTGTTACGAAGTAGGACAAAAGGATAGATGGTCATATTTCTGGCATTAGTTATCTATTCAAAGTAAAACTTTTTTAAAAAGTCATGTAATACATGAAACAAAATATAAAACCGAAAGAAAAAGAATAATATAATTCTGTTCATCTCAAAAAAATTAAATAAATCTTATGCTCATTCAGAACAATGTGTAGTTGTTCACTATATATATATATATATATATATATATATATATATATATATATATATATATATATATATATATATATATATATATATATATATATATATATATATATATATATATATATATATATTATATATATATGATATTATGAAATTTATAAATATTTAACTAAAAGAGAGAGTTATTTTTTTAGTTAAATTTCATTTATTTTTAATTATTCTGAAAAAATACAAAGTGGGAAAAAGGTTTTTCAAGTGAGATTTTTTGAAAAAACCCACGTGAGTTTTGTCGAGTTGGCCTCACACCTGCCAATCATGGGTAATTTGGATAAAAAAAAATGTATTTTTAAATGTGCAACAACAAAAACTAAAACAAAAGTAAATAGCCCACTTTTGCACTCATTAATGAGAGTGAGGGGGATTAATTATTTCAATATTGGATATAGACCTATCTAATAGATAGTCATGCATATCTTTACTTAGTGGCCACTTCCAGCAATCCCTAGACATCTGCAAGCATTTAACAGTAATTCTTTCTATTGAGTTTTACCTCTAAGCCTGGAAAGTTCTCCTTTTCATAGAGTACAATTACATATATTTCAAATCTATCTTACACATTTTAGTTTCACATTTATTAATACTTATGAGATCAATCTCTTCTTCTAAATCTGATACTCATTGGTTTCTTTCACAGTCACACAATTTTCTTACACTCATCTTTTTTTTGTATACAGATTTCTTTCTCTTTGATGTTTTTATGCCTGAACTCCCTGCTTCCTTCTTATCTTTTTGCTATTTTAATCTTTGAAGAACAGATTCTTCAGTTAATATTTCTCCAGCTTTTCTTTCAACTCTTTTCTTTTTACTTCCAATTGAACTAAAATTAACATTCTCCTCAGGATTTGGAGAAATGATATCTAGAATTGATTTCCTTATCATTTTTCTTGGTACAGGATTTTTTTTCTTATGAATTGTCTTTCAATGAATTAGACTGAATTCATTTTTTTCTGTGGAACTGCTATATTTACAAGATATAGATCTGTTCCTCTGAAACCAGCTAGTGCATGTTGTGACTTACATTTATTCCATAATTTGTTAAACAGTTTTGGAACACATACTTTTTTGACAGCTTTCAGTCATAATTTTTAGCACATTCTTTCAGTGTCATCCTTTATTCATTTTTTACTGGCTTAAAGACACAAACACAGAGTGGCTGCAAGGCATGTCATGTGCTAGGAGGTAAACACAAAATTATAACATTGTCAAAAGCTACTTTCACTGTGTTGTATGATAGGTGACTTTTGTGTCCATCATATATAAGCAATACAGGATTTTCATAACTAGAAACTTCATTTATAAATGATTTTGTAAACCAATTTTCAAAATTTTCAGTGGTTATCCAGCCAGAGTCGCTGTAACCACATGTAGCACTATTTGGACCTCCCACTATCCTGTATCTTAACAGATGGTGGTAAGTATAATCCATTTGCATTAACTAAATATCTTGCTTTTCCCTCAAGTGCTGACAATGTTTATGCAGTTTTTCATTTTTGATTCACAAATACTCTGCTGCATATTGGATCAGTGGTTAAAGCTGTTTCATCAAAGTTAAATATCTTTTTTGGATCACTAAGCAGCTCATTCTCTTTTAATATTCTCTT
>SEYY01006261.1:0-10000 GCA_009176605.1 Armadillidium nasatum | reverse complement strand
TATTGCAATATATGCAAATATTGAATTAAATTATGTTAAAACCATCCTTCAGAAGTGTAAATACTAAGTTTGGTGAAGTTTTATCCAACTCAAAAGACACACAGCTACCTTGCGAAGTGGATCAAAATAAAAACCCACATGGAACACAAAAATAACCCACCTACAAATACTCTCAAAATAAGCATGTATGTTCATAATAATGACTAACATGTTTTAGGGTTGTTTTATAGGTTTAATAACTGTATGAGTAAAAAAAAGAAAAAAAAAAATTTTTTTTTTTTTGAAAAAAAAAAAAAAAAAAAAAAAAAAAACATATGAATACAAAAAAAAACCATGCTTTTTACCTTATACTATATATATATATATATATATATATATATATATATATATATATATATATATATATATATATATATATATATATATATATATATATATATATATATATATATATTCAGCTCTGATGAAATAGCTTAAAAAATTTATATAGTACAAATTAATAGCATAAATTAAAACAAAAATTTATGCCTGCAAAGAAGACCTTCACTGAAGATCAACTGACAACTGCTGCAATAGACATCTTGCAGAGCAAGATATCAGATAGGAAGGTGGCACAGAAGACAGGAATTGGACGGCAACTACTTCGAAGGAAAGTTAAGGAGCTTAAGGGAGTGTATAAAAAGAAAGAAAGAGGCCGCAAATTGATTTTGAAAGATGAGGAGGAGACAAGTCTTGTGAAAGTGATCAAGGAAATGGCAGATTCTGTGTTTGCCCCAATGGCCCAGCAGGTTAAAAGTTTTGTTTCTGAATATGCTGTCATTCATGACATAAAAAACCCAAACTATAAACCTACAGCAACACCATCGTAACGTAGATCAAAACAAAAATTTTGGTTTCCTAGCAGATCATGGTTGAGAAGGTTTTTGAAAAGAAACAACTTGTCTCGGAAGAGAACAAAAGGGATGCACTCTCTAGCTGTTGGAAATGCTATTAAAATAGAAAATGATGTGCAGGGAAGAATAAAAACACTCTGGAACCAGTTTACCAGAGTGTTCAGGAAGCACTAAAAAAAAAAAAAAAGGTGGGGGTGGAGGGTGGGGGTTGGTCATTTCATTTTAAGGAAGAAGGATAACAGTATGTGTCAAGGTTAGTAAAGTTTTTAACTTTTCTTTTTTTTTCTTTTTAATGTTTTAAATTTTTTTTTTTTTTTAATTATGAAAATTTTTAATTTTTAATTTTTTCCATTCAAAAACATCATAATATACCCAAATATATTACTTATATACATTAATAAATGATATAATAGGTGTAAAGGACTTTTTTAAGGGTGGGTTTTTTTGTGTTCATGTGGGTTTTTTTAAATATTTCAATTTTTATCCCCTATTTTTTAAACTATTCGCTCAATTCAAATTTCCTTTCTAGGTTATATACCTTAGACCTACACACATTTAACCCATAGTTCAAAAATTTAAAATATTATTTTGATCAGTAATTATATATGAAAAATGGTAAAATGGTTTTTTTTTTTTTGTGTGCCATGACTATATATATATATATATATATATATATATATATATATATATATATATATATATATATATATATATATATATATATATATATATATATATATATATATATATATATATATCATGTGAACATTTCAGTTAGAAAATCTAATACACAAAAATTTTTTCACCACCATAGCATATAGTTAAACTCATAAAACATAACACACACATACATATGCATACAGGAAATTAGACATAGCACAACTAGTACGCTATAGAGAAGCCAATCATTATAATGCTAGTCTAATGCTGAGTATGGCTTTGTCTATTTTATATGAAATTAAATTATGCACAAAATATGAAAAAAAATTTTTTTAGTTTTATGTGAATGCGAAGAATATATATATATATATATATATATATATATATATATATATATATATATATATATATATATATATATATATATATATATATATATATATATATGGTAATAATTCAATCTAGAACAAAATGCTCTATTTTTCACTATATTGAAAATGAGGTTAAAATATGTTTAAATGCATTCTTCACATAATTTTCTTTCACTGAAGAGTAATATAAACACATAATAGAAATAAAACTTTTAAAAAAAAACACACATTTTTTCTCTGAATGGTGAAGCAACTGTTCTTCAACTGGCTTTCGTTTGTACAAAATTAGCAAAACCAATTGAATACCAGGTTGCCATATTTGTCCTTTGACTGTTCTGTTATTTTTTGTAATATACTGTAATACAACCTTTGATATATGGAAAAATCAATATATCAAAACATGGATATATCAATGCAAATATTTTGACATTTGTATTATTATTATTTAGCTTTCATTTCATTTAAACCTATAATTATTATTTATTTTTCCAGTATACTTAGTTCGACTTATCATAACCTGAATGACCGAAGTTTGCCATGTGATACAGGCAAAACTGATTGATGTAACGATTACACCATATATACACTTAAATATATATATTTAGCATATATATGGTGTAATACGGTAGTAGGCCTGTATGTCACAGCAATGTTTCATCAATCAGTTAGGCCTGTATCACACAGCAAACTTTGGTCATTCTGGTTATAAGTCGAACTAAGTACACTGGAAAACTAAATAGTAATACAAAAAATAAAAATAATATTAATAGGCATAAATGAAATGAAAACTAATAATAATACAAATGTCAAAAATTTGTATTAATATATCGGTTTCAATATATCATTATTTTCGATCCAGCACGATACCTCTCTCTCTAAAATAAGAAACTTAGAAAACAGTCATAGTATATAATACCATGACGAAGTCGTTCGAGAATGTTGTTACTAAAAGTGTATTATAAGACAGTTTAAAAGACAGTTGACTTCATTTTTGCAGTATAAATAGTATTTTTTTAATTAATTCTTTTGGGGATTTTCTTTTCATTATGTATTTATATTACTCTTCCGTGAAAGAAAAGTATGTGCAGAATGCATTTAAACATACTTTGACTTCATATTTTCAATATTGCGAAAAATTGAGGTTCATGCCAGATTGAATTACCATATATATATATATATATATATATATATATATATATATATATATATATATATATATATATATATATATATATATATATATATATATATATAACTTTAATTCTCCTTTTATTTCAATTTTCTATTTTGACATACATCCGAACATTGCCAGATTCACATTTGGAAAAAAGGAATAGGATAGTTAGGTTCGATTTTGCAGATTAACAATATTTTTTTTTATTAATTTAAGGGGGTTTTCTTTTTATTTTTTTTTTTTTTTTACTTTTCTGCAAAGTAAAAGTGTACATAGAATGCATTTCTGCATATTTTAACTTTATATTTTTAATATAGTTAAAAATTTTACTAATTGCATAAAAGATAAATGACAAATACTCAAAATGCCCATAACAGCAAAATATTAAGCTATGTATGGAAAATTAAAAGAAAAAAAGGTAATAATTTGATATAGCACGAACCTCTCCTATTTTCACTATATTGAAAATATGAAGTCAAAATATGTTTAAATGCATTCTACACATACTTTTCTTTGGCGGTTGAGTAATATAAATACATAATAAAAAGAAAACCCCCAAAAAAATTCATAAAAAAAATAGTATTTATGCTGCAAAAGCGAAGTGAACTGTCCGTTAAAACTGTTTTCTTAAATATATTTGGCAACTCCGTATGTAAAAGAAAACGTCTCCGTTTGCTATGTAATGAAAGAGAAAATTGCAAGCTAAAGAAGAGAAAATGGCAAACTATATATATATATATATATATATATATATATATATATATATATATATATATATATATATATATATATATATATATATATATATATATATATATATATATATATATATATATATATATATATATATATATATATAAAATTCAATATATTTTAGGAACATAGGAAAATAGAGACAGTTAGAAGCCACAAGGGCCTATCGAGACTGTCCCAGTCCAAACAAATAATAACAATAACAATACTAATACATGCACGAAAGACTAGGTCTATCCCATCTTAGTTATCAGTTCATTATATTATAATTTTCATCACTTTCACATAAAACTAAAAAACGAATTAAGTGTATTTTCACATTTATTGCACTCATCATCAACATATAATGTAGACGAAGACAGCCAGCCTTACACTATCAATGCAATTATTGGCCTTTTCCATAGCCTAATAGGCTATTCCTTATCTAATTTCCAGTGTATAGGTGTACGTGCGTGTGCGTGTATGTAAGCGTTGTCGTAGCTTATGGTGAATATTACGACACAACTTATTATACTTTCTTATAATAGACTGTTCCTTAATTCAAACTAGGGTTGCGTTCTCTCTTTTCGTAACTTAATTTAAACCCAGATGCTATTTTAATTCGAATGTGTGCTTTGTGGAGTCTCAGTTTTAGTCTATTTTAAAAAAACTTACTTCCGCTACTTAGTTGTTTTAATTACCTTAATTAAATTTGTTAATAAATTTTAATTTACCCTGTTTTATTTCCTGTAAATATCAATTATATATTCTTTTATTTATCGTTATCGTTTGATCTTTTCAGTACTTTATGGTTTAATTGTAACTTAACTCCTTGAGTCAACTCAAATGACTTGATAGATGCTTAAGTCAACAACACGGTTAAAAACAAAATATTTCCAATATACGATATTATAATTACTGAAAATAGTCTGAAATGCTTAAGATCAAAGTTTACTTAAGATCATGTAGAGATTCCAAAATTATTCTATAAATATTTCAATATAAAATAATCAAAACAGTCAAAATGCTAAACGTAGTCTATTTATAACGTTCAAAGAAATTAACGGGACTCAAAACAATTTCGCAATTTGTTACGTTATTTTAATATAACCTAATTAAACTATTCAAAATTATTCAATACATTCCGTAATACTGAACGCAATAATACGGAAAACTATGTCAAAAGTTGTTTTCATATACACTAAGTGGTTTAAACTGATTAATCAAAACAAAAGATTTCAAAAATTCTTTTAAAGAAGAGTTTGTTCAAACTATTCAACGTGACTACAGACGATTAAAAGATAATATATCGTAAATTATTTCAATATAAACTAATTTAAGTTCACTGAACTTTCACAACAATCTACTAATATTAAAAACGTAGGTTGTAATATACCAATCTATGTCACAAATGGTTCAAATTAATTCAAAATAGGTCTTACGAATCTAGTACTTTAATAAAGTATCCACTATAAACAAAAACTTCTATCTATCAATAATAAATAGTTTTAATATTTATTCCAAATCTTATTAAAAATAAAATTTCAATATACGCGCAAATAATTTAAAATTTACATTCAACAATCAATAAAAGGTTCGTTTTCTTATGCTTATTCAATAAAATTCTTTTAATTCCGGTCTGGCTATAATTTATTATAATCTTCGTGATTAGCACAATGTTTTTTCATCAAAAATGAAATAATCACAACTCCTTTATTAATGGGGTTTTATTTTCCAATCGTCGTTAATTATTCCAAAGAGTTTTTGTAACCTATTGATTTGTGCTAAAATCGAATTTATTTATTTCAAAATATGTTAGGACTTGAGAGGAAATTCTTGCAATTTGAATTATTAAGTCAATTCACGAAATCATTAACAAATCATAACTTTTGTAAAGTATACTGCAAAATCATAATCGAAGTAGTATAATTCAAAGTAAAGCTAACGCTCTGTGGAATTATAAGTCTAAACTAAAAATATCGCTAGTAAAATTCAAAATTAGAACCAACGTTCTGTGGGAATTCTAAGTTTAAGGTCTGATATCGATAGTAAAATTCTAAAATTAGAACTAAAGTTCTGCGAGAATTTTAAGTTTAAATCAATTTTAATAAAATTATAATTGTATTTACCAATTTCTTAGTATAATAAGTTCGAAAATATTTTCAAGATCTAAAGTTTTTCTAAATAAGACCACAACTTACCGGTAAGAGCTAAAAAAAGTAATGACTTCTTCTTTCAAAATTTTCAGACTATGAATTCTGGCAACTATCATAGGTTGTTATTTTTTAATCTTGACCAATCGGGAAGCTTCATTTTTAGCGAGTTGCTAAAATCCGTGCTTCCTTTTCTCTTTCTGGCAACTCGGTGACGGACTATGTTTTAAACTTCAACCTTCGTAATTCATGATCGTATTCATCCGCTAGTCCAACAACCAATCAGAACCCAGAGATTTCTTTCAAATGTTGTTTAACTATGGTTTTTTCCTCTTCTTCTGACTTTTTAAAAAATTTAATGATCTCCTTTTATCCTTGGGGGACCTACTACATCGCCTCCGTATGTAAAAAAAAAAAAAAAAAAAAAACGAATCCGTTTTCTATGTTTATATTTAATGAAAGAGAAAATGAGTTACACTTAATACATTTTTTTGTTTTATACAAAACTTGGTGTTTATAAAGAAAATTCAATACATTTTCATCATTTTCACATTAACGAATTAAGTGTATTTTCACATTTATTGCACGTATCATCAACATTTAATATACACACAGCCAGTGGCGGCTCGTGTAAACTTGTCAAGGAGGGGCTGCAAGTTTATATATATATATATATATATATATATATATATATATATATATATATATATATATATATATATATATATATATATATATATATATATATATATATATATATATATATATATATATATATATATATATATATATATATATATATATATATATATATATATATATATATATATATATATATATATATATATATATATATATGTGTGTGTGTGTGTGTGTGTACACACACTCACGTACATATGTTCTGACACACGCCAAAAAAAAAAAAAAAAAAAAAAAAGAGTATTGAGATTTTTGTTTTAAATTCCGAAGAAATATATGCCGTAGTAATAGCATCCGCAGAGCATCCTCATCAAAATTAACATCCGCATCCTCACTTGCGAAAATTATACACGCATCCACACTTTCGAAATTTTTGCATCCGCATTCGCATTTTTGAAAATTCAACATCCGCATCCGCACTTGAAATTTTCTCTCTCTCTCTCTCTCTCTCTCTCTCTCTCTCTCTCTCTCTCTCTCTCTCTCTCTCTCACACACACACACACACACACACACACACACACACACACACACACACACTATATATATATATATATATATATATATATATATATATATATATATATATATATATATATATATATATATATATATATATATATATATATATATATATATATATATATATATATATATATATATATATATATATATATATATATATATATATATTAGTGATGGCATCCGCATGCGAGGATGCGGAGCATCCGCACAAAAATCAACATCCGCATCCGCATCCGCATCCGCATTTTCGAAAATTCAACATCCGCATCCGCATCCGCATCCGCACTTTCGGAAATTCAACATCCGCATCCGCATCCGCACTTCTCCAAAATTCGACATCCGCATCCGCATCCGCATCCGCAAATTAGAAAATATGACATCCGATCCATCACTAATGTATATATATATATATATATATATATATATATATATATATATATATATATATATATATATATATATATATATATATATATATATATATATATATATATATATATATATATATATATATATATATATATATATATATATATATATATATACATATATATGCGAATTGTAGATCAAGAGTGAGGGTGAAGAGAGAACTATCGGATTGGTTTAGCATAGGAGTGGGATTGAGACAGGGGTTTGTAATATCTCCATGTTATTTAATCTATTGATGAATGGTTTACTTAGAAAAAAATGGAGAGAGAAGGGAAGAATATTACGTTGAGAAATATGGAGGGTGAATGTGAAGTGAATGTTTTACTTTTTGCAGATGATGCGGCATGTGTTGGTGGCAGAATCTGGAGAAAAGATGAGAATACTTGTGAGAGAGTTTGAAGGGAAATGTGCAAACACGAGATTGAAATTCAATCCAGCGAAGAATAAAGTTATGAGGATTGGAGGTGGGGATGAGGAAATGTGGAGGGAGGAATTGGTTTGTAGAAGTGTGAGAATGGAAACTTGAGGAGGTGAATGAATTCAAATATCTAGTAATGTTGGGTGGAAGGTAAGGGTGGGACGGAAAAAGGAATAAAGAACAGAGTGGTAGAAGGAATGAAAGTATTGGGGGCCTAAGAAAAGTATGGAAGAAAGGAAAAATTTCGAAAGAAATAAAGATAAGAATGTTTGAATGTATGTGTTCACCTTCTGTATTGTATGTGTGTGAAACATAGACGATAAGTGCTCGGTCGAGAAAAAGTTTCAATGTCTTTGAGATGAAAGATTTGAGAGCGATATATAAATTGAGAAGGATTGATAGGATTAGAAATGAAAGAATAAGGGAGATGTGTAAATGGAAAGAAGGGTGTAATTGATAGAGAGGAGGAGGATGTGCTAAAATGGTTTGGACATATGTGAAGAATGAAAGAGAACAGAATGGTTGGCAAGGTACGTAGATCCGATGTAGATAGGGGAAGGGTAGGGGAGGGGAAGGCCGAAGTGGAGATGGATGGATGGAGTGAGAGTGATTTTGATGGAAGGAATTTTAGTTTAGACGAGGGTAGAAGATTTGTGGAGACAGAGATGGAGGGAGGTGGTGAAAGCGTTGAAAGGTAAGAATAGTTATGTTTGTAAGGGAATTGTGGCGGGCACCACCTCACGAAAGTGGGAAAGGTGATAGTGAAATATATATATATATATATATATATATATATATATATATATATATATATATATATATATATATATATATATATATATATATATATATATATATATATATATATATATATATATATATATATATATATATATAATTAACATCCGCATCCGCATCCTCATCAAATTTAACATCCGCATCCGCATCCGCATCCGCATCCTCATCAAAATTAACATCCGCATCCGCATCCGCATCCGCATCCGAACTTTTCGAAAATTCAAAATCCGCATCCGCATCCGCATCCGCACTTCTCCAAAATTCAACATCCGCATCCGCATCCGCATCCGCATCCGCAAATTGGAAAATATGACATCCGATCCATCACTAATATATATATATATATATATATATATATATATATATATATATATATATATATATATATATATATATATATATATATATATATATATATATATTATATATATATATATATATATATATATATTATATATATATATATATGTAAAGGTGGAGATTGTTTCTGAGTTTCGATTGTTAAAAAATATCGAAAATCGAAAATATCGAGAAGCCTATCGTAAACAAGAGAGTTGCCACTTACTATTACTAGACATACACACAATTATTATTACTTACTTTTCTAGCAGAACCTAATTCGACTTATCATAACCTGAACTACCGAAATTGCCGTAAAAAGAGGCCTAACCTACACAAGAATTTGCCGTAAAAAAGAGACCTAACGTACACAAGAACGTTTGCACGACATAGTAGCCTAGGGCTAATTATAGGTATTAAAATATCGATTAAAAAAAATATCGACAAAAAAAAATATCGATATAAAAAATATCGAAACTCAGAAAAATTCCACTATATATATATATATATATATATATATATATATATATATATATATATATATATATATATATATATATATATATATATATATATATATATATATATATATATATATATATATATATATAATATATATATATATATATATATAAATAGGGCAGAGTTTACTTTATCATCCATAAATATTTAAAAACTACTAAACGTATGTTAGAAAGGATTATATTTTTGAAATCCTTGGCGAATTTTGAGAAAGAAAAATTTGGAAATTAAAAAAAAAAATCTTATAATAATATTTAAAGCACAAAAATTATAGTTTTTGATACATTTTA
>SEYY01006260.1:45000-50000 GCA_009176605.1 Armadillidium nasatum | reverse complement strand
ATAATAATAATAATAATAATAATAATAATAATATAATAATAATAATAGTGATGATGATAATAATAAAAATAATAGTGATAATATAATAATAATAATAATAATAATAATAATAATAATAATAATAATAATAATAATAAAAATAATAATAATAATAATAATATAAAATAATGATAATAATAATAATAATAATAATAATAATAATAATAATAATAATAATAATAATAATAATAATAATAATATCATTAAGAATTCAGATATCTAAATACATTATATAACAACATCTAACATTTCGAAGTCAATTCGATGTGTAGTATCATCCATATTACTGAAGTATATGTAAATACTTATTGCCAAGCATTCGGATCCCCGAAGACATTGTGTAACATCACTTAGTATTCAGAAATCAAATCATTATGTGACATTATCTAGCTTTTTGAAATCAAAATTCACTATTTTCAAAATTACTTCTAAACTTTATTATATAACTTCATCGAGCTTCCTAAATTCTATATGCGTTATATAGCTTTATCTAATTTCCTGGTCTAAATGCGTTATATAACTCATCGAACCTTCTTAAGTCTAAATGCGTTATATAGCTTTATATATCTTCCTGATCTAAATGTGTTATATAACTTCATTGAACCTTCTGAATTCTAAATACGTTTTATAGCCTTATCTAACCCTCTTAAGTCTAAATGCGTTATATAGCTTTATCTAACTTCCTGGTCTAAATGTATTATATAACTCATCGAACCTTCTTTAGTCTAAATGAGTTATATAGCTTTATCGAACTTCCTGGTCTAAATGTTTTATATAACTCATCAAACGTTTTGAAGTCTAAATGCGTTATATAACTTTATCGAACTTCCTGGTCTAAATGCGTTATATAACTCATCGAACCTTCTTAAGTCTAAATGCGTTATGTAACTTTATCGAACTTCCTAGTTTAAATGCGTTATATAACTCATCGAACCTTCTGGAGCCTAAATGCGTTATATAGCTTTATCTAACATCCTGGTCTAAATGCGTTTTATAACTCATCAAACCTTTTGAAGTCTAAATGTGTTATATAACTTTATCGATCTTCCTGGTCTAAATGCGTTATATAACTTTATCGAACTTCCTGGTCTAAATGTGTTATATAACTCATAGAACCTTCTGAAGTCAAAATGTGTTTTATCATCTAGTTTTCTAGCCTAAATAGATTATCTTATTTTCTCTAATCTAATATACTGAAATAGAAATATATTATTAATTATAAATAAATAAAATAAAAATAAATAGAATAAAAATAAATAATATGAAAATACTTCTATAGAAAGTTTTAATCAAATATTAAACAACAAAAAAAAAAAAAATTAAATAAATTGAAAATATATTAAATTTAGCAGCTTATAATCATAATTTAATGTATTTTTAATTATTATTTTTTTTAAATAATTTTTTTTTGAATTTCTATAAATTATAATTAAAAATTATAATTTAATATTTTTTAACCCTAAGAGATACAGGAATAAAAAAAAAGACATTATTTAATTTCAGAGTCACGTGATTACAAAATAAAAGAAATCTTTTACATATTTACGAAGCTAAATTAATAATAATAATAATAATAATAATAATAATAATAATAATAATAATAATAATAATAATAATAATAATAATAAAAAAAATAATATAATATATAATATATATATATATATATATATATATATATATATATATATATATATATATATATATATATATATATATATATATATATATATATATATATATATTATATATATATATATATATATATATATATATATATATATATATATATATATATATATATATATATATATATATATATATATATATATATATATATATATATATATATATATATATATATATATATATATATATATATATATATATATATAGAAAGAAAGAGAGAGAGAGAGAAGTTATTATAAAAAATTAAAAAAAAAAAAATTTATTATTATTATTATTATTATTATTATTATTATTATTATTATTATTATTATTATTATTATTATATTATTATATAATTATTACTATTATTTTTACAATTCTCAATTATGATATTATTTATATCATTAATAATAATAACAGTATATTATAACAATAATAATAATAACGATACAATAAGAATATTAATATTATAACATTTTAACTAATATTATTATTATAATAGTAATGATTATTATTATTATATTATTATTATTATAATCATTATTTTTATTATTCTAATTATTATTATTTTTATCAATTTTATTATCAATATCATTATTAATATTATTATTATTATAATTATTATTTTTTATCATTATTATTATTATTATTATTATTATTATTATTATTATTATTATTATTATTATTATTATTATTATTATTATTATTATTATTATTATTATTATTATTATTATTATTATTATTATTATTATTATTATTATTTATTATTATTATTATTACTGCTTATTATTATTATTTTTAATTTTATTTTATATTATTATTATTATTATTATTATTATTATTATTATTATTATTATTATTATTATTATTATTATTATTATTATTATTATTATTATTATTATTATTATTATTATTATTATTATTATTATTATTATTATTATTATTATTATTATTATTATTATTATTATTATTATTATTATTATTATTATTATTATTATTATTATTATTATTATTATTATTATTATTATTATATTATTATTATTAATTATTTATATTTAGAACGATGCAAGTAGTCACGGTTTTCAATTTTGTGGATGAATAATTTTATTTTATTTAATTTTCTTTTTTTTTTTTTTTTTTTTTTTTTTTTTTATTTTTTTGTTTTTAATTTTAATAATAATAATTTATAATATAATATAATAATTAAAATAATAATTACAACTGCTACTTCTGCTACTACTATTATATTTATAATAATAACAATAATAATTATAATGATTACAATATAACTTCCTATAATAGTACTACTACTTCTATTGTTACTACTATTTCTAATAAGAATCCTAGAAATAATAATAATAATAATAATAAAATAATAATAATAATATAATAATAATAAAATAATATTAATAATAATAATATTAATAATAATAGTAATAATAGTAATAATAATAATATATGAAAAGTAAAACCATTTTGGCAATTTAATTTTAAACTTACTTTCTTTAAGGTTTTAACAAAATTTCTTTTTTTTTTACAGGTTTCGAAAATAACAAAACAATTATTACTCTTGCTGTTGATCGTCTTGGCTCTAGAATCTAGATCTCTTGTTTTAGATCTCTAGAGTCTGGATCTCATGTTCTAGATATCTAGAGTCTAGATCTCTTGTCCTAGATCTTTTGTTTTAGATTTCTTGTTCTAGATCTCTTGTTCGAGATCTCTTGTTCTAGATCTTTTGTTCAAGATCTCTTGTTATAGATCTCTTGTCCTAGATATCTTGTTCGTGATCTCTTGCTCTAGATCTCTTGTTCAAGATCTCTTGCTCTAGATCTCTTGTTCTAGGTCTCATGTTCAAGATCTCTTGTTCTAGATTTCTTATTCAAGACCTTTTGTTCTAAATCTCTTGTTCTAAATCTTTTGTTCTAGATCTCTTGTCCTAGATCTCTTGTTATAGATCTAGATGTTCTGTTCTAGAAGAAAACAATTCCTCTATCTTGAGAATGTGTCTCTTAATTTATCAGCTCCCAGTGTTGGGTTGGCATAGGGGTGAGGTTACACTGCAAAATTTGTCCCAACGAATGGTTGGGACAAGTGGAAAAAATGTTACAGTAAAATTTTTAATATATAGAAAAAGACATATTAAGCACGAAAAAGTGTCTTCATCGATTTATTTTCTCTAAGAAAATAACAAAGAAAATTTGTTGTGACATTTTTGGCACTTGTCCCAACGATTCGTTAGGACAATTTTTGCAGTGTAGATTAGGAGTAAATAAAATTTTTTTTTCTGCTCCAGATCCCGCTTTGACATCCACTCGAGTTCCTTTCCATTATTTTAAAATTTTCCAATACAAGCTTCAAACTCTTTCACTTGCATTTACAATTACAAATATTAAAAATATTTTATAATGTTTTTTTTTTATGTCCTTCTCTTCTACTCTCCCCCACCCCACTCCTCCAAAAAAAAAAAAAAAATTTTTAATATATTTTTTTTATGTCCCTCTCTTCTACTCTCCTTCCCCCCTCTCCTTCACAAAAAATAAAAAAATAACTAATAAATACTTTGTTCAGTCTCCACAGTCTACTTATATTTGTTTTAGGATTAGAAAACTAATGACATACTTCTCTCAGGGTCATTTTTTTTATTTCTTCTCATACCTTCGAAGGTGTAGAAAGAAAAACTGGTTTTAAAGTCCTCAAGTGGTAGGTCAGTCTCGAAATCCTCTAGTATTAGATCAGGCTTGAAGTCCGTATAAGTGTTCGTAAATCCATAACTTTTATCTTGAAGTTCTCAGTAATAATTTATTAATTAGTTTTTGAAGTCCAAGTTTTAGGAAAGTCGTAAAGGTCCTCAAGCGTCAGGTTAATCTTGAAGTTCTTAAGTGTAAGGTCTATCTTGAAATTATTCAAGTCTTAGGTTAGTCTTTAAAGACCTCAAGTGCCAGGTAAATCTTGAAGATCTCAAGTGTTACGTCAATCTTGAAATTCTTAAGTGCAAGTTCTGTCTTGAAATCTTCAAGTCTTAGGTTAGTCTTTAAAGACCTCAAGTTCTAGGTCAATCTTGAAGATTTCAAGTGTTAGGTCAATCTTGAAGTTCTTAAGTGTTAGGTCAATCTTGAAGTTCTTAAGTGTAAGTTCTGTCTTGAAATCTTCAAATCTTAGGTTAGTCTTTAAAGACCTCAAGTGCCAGGTCAATCTTGAAGATCTCAAGTGTTAGGTCAATCTTGAAGTTCTTAAGTGTAAGTTCTGTCTTGAAATCTTCAAGTCTTAGGTTAGTCTTTAAAGACCTCAAGTGCCAG